>QEQW01000027.1:0-99198 GCA_004016085.1 Claviceps quebecensis
AAATAGCAGAACTGCAGGGTGATTGGGTGGTCGACTGAAAGCGGGGCAAGGACCGGCAGTTCTGGCAAGGCTCTTTCCGGTAAACCCGAAACTTGGCCTCTACATACGGAGTATGATTCTATCCTGGGCTCGTCTCATCAGACTCCGGAGTACATATGTACCGGTATGTACATAGTACTCCGTAGCGTTTGAAACTTTGGGCCTTCCATCCATCCAAAAAGTCCGAAACGCCGGGCAAAAATAAAAGAGGCTCCCGAGTCCCGCAAACTGCCTCGGGTCGCCGTGTGCAACCCTTCGAAACGCCAGAAAATAATACAATCTCTGCCATCGGTGCCCGCCAGATGCTCCTCACGCAGTCGATCCTCGCTACAGACGTCGCCCATAGAATTGCTCGAGAGCATTTCTTGTACTCGAGGGATCTGGCCCTTCCTCGCGCGAGTCCCTGGCTAGGGGTCAAACTTTCCGCGAAATCTACGCGTCTTCGGGCGTTCATGATGGGATTCATGGTGGGATTTCATGATACCTGGGACCAGTGCTTCGGCATCCTGCTTCGGCATCCCAAGGCACGAAATCTATGAATTAATAAGGAAGGATGAGTTAGAGCTCAAGGGCGACGAGAAGCTTCAGGTAAAGTCCATCATCACCTATGGCTCACACCTTGGCGCAAGAACCATAGCGCGCTTGCTTTGTTGTCCATTTTTACTATCTATGCCCTGGGTAGACATTGATTTCGTCCTCGAAGCACAGCAGGCTTGGGCAGACGAATATGCTGCAGGTAGATGCTACCGACACCACGAAGACGAACGTTGCCGACCATATTCATCGTGGGAGAAACCCTCCCATGCCGGCCAACCTTATTACCATGAACACGCCATCCAGCATGAAGAGAGAACTTAGAAGTTCAATGCTCGTGCTTGCTTCGAGGCCGAATACGAGCGAGCTCGCCAATATCCGCCTACGCCGTCCTTCTTCAGGGGATGGACGTTGGTAGAAGTGAATCCCAATGTACCCGTCCCCGTGGAAGTCATCACCGGGCCTTGGGACGAGGAGAAGAAACGTCGCCTATATTGGCTCTCTCGTGGAAGACACTGCCATGGCGGGGCGAGCTATAACTATAGCGAACATCCCTGGGAGGCGAGACTTGCCTGTCTTGACACTGCGGTGATCTCTGCCGAGAAGCTGGACCCTGTCATATTAAACTGCCTGATTGGCCCCTGGCTCTTCGAAGATGTACCGAAAGACGCGCGCGAACCGCTTGTCAACTTGTGCAATCGCATCGCATGCGCAGATGAGATGCCGGAGATGATGGACACTCTGCGATACATAGTCAGGGTGATGGATACCGACTGGGATTTCATGGAATATCACGTGTCAGAAGACGAATGGAACGCAAACATCATCTCATCTGACGATGCGGAGTTCATTTCATCTGACGGTGAGGGGTCCATTTCACCTGACAATGAAGAGTGAAGAGGCAAAACGAGGGTTTAGTTGCTTGAAGAACCCATGCCGTTTACGGCAGTGCAAGCACGTAACGATAAGCACGAGCATCGGAAGTAGCTCTTCAGCCAGCCACTACTTCTTGGGGTTGCTACAACCATTGGAGGCCCGCCCCATTTGATATGTCACGCGGTTTGGCTCACCATTTCAAGGCGTTGACAGATCTAAGGTCGAGGCGACTAGCTCGGGACGTGACTGTGGTCCAGCGGCGGTACACAGAGCCGACGTTGCGATAATCTGCTGGTTGGATGGCCCGACCGGCCAAAGAAACGCAGACGAGGATGTCGACGATCAGGATCTGTCGAGGCATTCCATTAAACCTCGGTCAGTTCAACAAATCGCGTAGCCTCAAAAGCCCTAAGCCAGCCAACTTCTAAGCTGCCAGAACCCCATTATTTCAGGACCTGTTATCATTTTGAACGAGAGACTAACTCCCTCATGTCACCACCAATTGCTCTTTCTCGACCGACTAACCCGGTCTCAGACGAGGTTTGGAATTGGAGTTGGAACTTGGAAGTTCGACAAGGCTTCTCTAAAATATGACGATGCTGTGAAAATGCTAGTGTAAACCTCCGATCTACGTCTGAGGGCGTGAGTCACCGACGAATCAGCCACGATACTGACAAGCGAGAGATGAAAGGCCTTTCTTTCACAATCGTTGGATTAACATGTGAAATAGCCCTCTACAAAGCGCGGAGGGCGGTGATCCTATCGTTACAAACTATTGTACTCAAGTGCATGGCGTTGAACAATCGATAGGTCGAGATGAGTCTTGAACGATGCTTCGCTGTAAGTTTGTAAAGCGACTCCCAGGTTTGATCTTGTCGTTTCATTAAACCGGGTCACCCAAGAGTCGAGATTATGAGTCTGATTATCTTGGCACTTTCTAATTGGTTCAATTTGGCATTAGGCCAATTGAGCCATCTAGATATCACTGCAAGTTGAATGGCTAAAGCCACGAGCAGATTGCGCTGCGAATTGTACTGTTGAGAGGTCAGAACCTCAGTCTTCAAGACCACAGGCGCGAAGGAAAATTCTTCTCAATTTAAGAGGGTACAAATTTACAATTGGCTTTTTCATCATCGTGAGATCGATGGACGACGAAAAGGTTTGGATAATCTTCATGTGACGTCTAACAGTTAACAGTATTAATGTTATAATGTGTCAAGATTGCATAATTTCAACTTTCACGAAGCAGGAGATCTCTACAATTTTGCCAATCCCTGTAGTAAAACATACACATATATAAGACGATATATTTTCAATTCATTACTAAGTTAAAATAGTATGAAAAATCTTACACACATGCGATGCGATGTGATATGATATGTTCTATTGTTGAGCTAAACTAGTTGCCGTTCAGTGTGCCGTGGAGAGCTTCCGTGGCTCGAACATCTTTCCGCAAGTTCTTGTCCTTGACAGTAGGGCATCCTGCATACTCGTCAATTTTTCGTGGTGTCGAGTTAGCAGGCATCTTGCCATGGCTGGTCGTATATTCATCCAAAGTAGTAGGAGGCAAGGTGGTCGTCTCGTGATGGATAGCAGCGTTGTGATGAGTTTCGTGAACAGGCACTGTGGTGTGAACAACCTCTGGCTGTACAGTCTCTTTCTGGACCACTGGCTGGACGTGGTGATGGACGTGATGGTGGGTGCGCTCCCCGGCGATGGTGGGTGTGGCCGAGGCTGTATGCTTGGTTTCGTGCATGGTGGACGTGTTCTTGAATTTGGAGGCATCTTGTGCCAGCGCCGCATCAACGTCTCCCTTGTTGCCGTGCTCGACGGTCTTATGCTGAGTGGGGAGAGCATTGTGAGAGTGCTTCTCAGGTCTGTAGGTTTTTGCTCGTCAGCATGTGCGTAATACAACGGCCGAAATAGTCGGGATAGCTTACAGGACTTCTTGATCCTTGAGAGGCTGCACAATGGTCTGATGATGATCCTGATGAACCTCTTTGTCGACAGCGGTAGTAACCTCTTCATGCTGAGTAGGCTTGACGTGCTCGTCCACAACGGCTTTTCGGACCTCCTGGTCTACCGTTGTCTTGTGCTTGCCATCGTGCGAGAGGAAGCTGGAAACTGCTTGCTTGGCCTTCTCCATTTTGATGAAAGTTTTTTGATGATCTTGATATGATGGAGTGAGAAGAGAGGTTTGGAGAACTCCTTGAAATGACTTGTAAGTTGTGATATGCGAAAAATATTTTATCAACAGGAACTGTATGGGTGTATATATACCAAGTGAGCACAACTGATAGACTTGTTTCTACATATATTGATCTCAGTGGCTTCCATGACAGCCGTAACAAGCATCATTGAGAGGCCGAGACTTAAACTACGTCACATATATCATCAGCAAGGTCTTGTTGCGTGACATCACTACCTGAGCTGAAGCCATCCGAACGCCCTCATTCGGGACTGAATCGTTCAGCCCAGGAATGCAAACAGATAACGCCGCCTACGCACCCGATGTGAAGAGTCAAATCGGACACAGTGCCTACACCAGCCAAGTAAAGCGTCCATTTTAACACAATTCGGCCGCCAGCCTCCACGCGATCGGAACACTAGTCGAGAGCTATGCCCACATCAAGACCGTTGACCCGTTCATGACATCCACGATGCCGAGAAGAATCGCGATGTCATCCGGGGTCAAAACTCGGTTTTTCGGCACTCGAACTGCGCGTCATGGATTGGGGCAAGTAGCAAATTTGAGTTGCCGGCTTTTGTCATTTGATTGAACGGCCCACTCGTGAGTCTTTGGCTTGTGAACCGACCGTCGCAACCGATCTCAAGTTTATTACTATACGCAGCATCTACATAGTTACTTGGAACCTGGAAGTTGGAAGTAAACGAGACTAGCTTGACAACGTGAAATATGTACCTAGGTATGAGATTGAAAACAAGAAATAAAAACGGCAACACTTTCACGCAGCAAATGAAAGCACTTGTGGAAAAGTGGCTTGCTGCCGGAGTCGAGATCTGGCGAAAGAGAAAGAGTGCATTTCCGTTTGTAGCATTCCAGTCGGTTCACCGTTCAGCACCCAGATTCGGCACTTGTAGTTTGCGCCCAGCCACACCTCATAACATGCCTAGACTTAATAAAATTGTTTACTGCCACAATAAAGACCGCACAAAAAATATTTACAAGATATGAATCGCAATCGAAGTTTTTCCTTGGCCGATATGTTCAAGTGGTTTTGGGGCCGACTGCGACAATGGATACGGCGTATTTGGGGACATGGCGAGGCAAAGGGTGACGACAATGCGACCGGCCACTTTGATCAAGAAAAAGCTTTGAGCACAGGAGATACAGTTCCTCATGGAGGCACACCGGAAATGACGCAGGCGAACAATTTGTCCGACGGCCATCGACCATCATCAGTATCACCAAACGAAGCATGCGCGGCGGATGAACGAGCACCATCGGCAGGGGAAAAAGAGACCTCAGAAAAGATGCCCATAGATGCTGATGATCGGCGGCTGCCTTCGGAATCCGAGCAGGGCAACACTCAGTTTGGAGATCATGGTGATGAAAGATTTCCTGATGGGCAATATCATCCGGAGTCCAAGCAAATTGAAGATCACCGCGGACAAGGAATTGATGATGAGCAATTGCTTTCCAAGCAGAAAAACGTTCCGTCTGGAGACCACAGCGATGAAGCACTCGACGATGGAAACGACGCGACCGCCATACGCCATCTTCCTGAGGAGCCCCCAACGGTCGACTACACGACGCATGAACGAGAGCCTGTTGTTGAGGAGAACATCACGAGGCATGTTCACACAGTGTATGAGCTCGAGAGAACTCGCTCGACGCATGTGCATGAGCACTTCTACCACGTTCAGCCCGTGATCGATACATCCGATCCGAAAGAAGAAGATGTTTCCAGAGGTTGACGACTCGGAATGCCACGAAACGAATAGGACAAGGGCCAGGGGATAGGAATGGATATTTGTGGACGTCTGGTGCAGTGAAGTGTCGCACAATATGTACATGATTAATAATCTAATACTCATTTTGATACTGAGACTCGTACAACCAAAAGGAATGCGGGATGAAACTCGCTGGAAAACATTGGATCAAGGTAGCATGCTTTTCTCGTGATGCCAAATGAAATGCTGCATGTAGAGCTATAATTTATGCTACATACCGAGGAACAACATGGTTTCACGCTTTGAACTTTGAAGATGCGCTTGGTCGTGCAGAAGAGACGGGCTCGATGATAAAGAGGCAAACACGAAATGTGCGCCTCCGCTGCGCATCACCACCCGATTACTTCAGTTTTGCCTAATGATGACAGACTTATTGACGGGAAAGTTCACGGTGGCAACATTCTCCCAAATATCGCTGCCAGGCTTCACAACGTACGGGATAATCAGGCTGTGCTGCAGCTGCTCAGGAGTCAGGCTACAGTCAATCGTCAGCTATCGTCAGCGGACAGCGTGGTGTGGAACGGAACCCCGCCTTATTATTGAGGGAAACTTGGCAAGTTGAACGGCACAGACAGCATGGCGCGAGGATGGCGCGGCGGCCGCGAGCCCCGGGGAGCGAGCCCCGGGACATGGGCACTGTTGGGCAGGCTGATGACGAGCCGAGACAAGTGCAGTGCTGTCTACCCAGGCTACTACAGTTCCTCCAGTCGCCGCAACCGGCGCTTTTTGTAGGGTTCCCTTTTCGCAAGTTCCCTTGCAGTGGCAAGTTTCCGCATGCCGCATGGATTCACGAAACTTGTCACATTCGAAGTCATTCTCACCTACCTACATACTACATACAGAGTTTTTGAGCTATGCACAATACGAAACCATGGGTGGGAACCTTGACTCGGCCCCCATTGACTCGGCCCCCAAGTCAGCACTTTCCAACCGTGTTTGCTTCACAGTTCACCAAGCAAGGCCGCGATGGAGCACTCCCCTATTCAGATACATGATACATATGTATGGTAGGTAGCGTCGGAACATTCTTCGAACCCAGGGAAAACATGAAATGAGAAGAATCGTCCTTTATCCGTGCTCAGTGGATTGTTCGTCCTTGCCCGATTGAGAGCTCGAGGAAAGTTCGGAATTTCCGGTTCCATAAGGCGCCAGGCAATCTGGTCCTCTGACTAGGTATTGGAGGTCCGCGAGGAATCTGAGATCTTCAGCGTTCATACGGACGCTCCACTGAGTCGAACCTAAAGGCCGAACACCTGTCACTATAATTTCTCGGTGGGTTGGGAACAAGATCATCCCGAAGCTACATATTTACATCCTGGGAAGCCAGTGAGTGTCTGACGTGTCCCTTAATGTTTATAGTCCGCGTCTCCTCCAGCAATTTACACATGTGCTGGCCCGAACCTATGATGTCCGACGCAAAGCACTGCTGGAGCACTCGCCGTCGCCACGTGAACTCTATGTCGCAGTCCAATTTCTTAACAACCTCAGTGATGAGTACCTGCCAGACATAGTCGTGTACGTCGCTGAGATACACCGTTGATGCATTCGGCGTATCCACAGATCCCAGGAACTGGTTGATGAGGCTCTTGGCGTATGCGTCACTGCAAGCACTTGCTTCCTGCGTATTCCACTGGTCCCGCACAAAAGGCAGGAGGTGGCTGATAGTCGCGCCTCAAGATCGCCTAGGATGAGAGGTACCTAATGCAAAGCTCAATGGAGTGTCTTTCCTTTATTCGGACTTGATCTTTTTGGTGGAGAGCTCATACCTATCGTATTACTCTGGCTTCCCTTACATGCCGAATCCCCCGGGGTTTCTGGGGACGGGTAATAAGGTGTGCGCAGATCTATGTAGTCGGTTATTTATCTGAAACTCTTCGTTCTCGTACCGAGTACCTATGTACATATCGTAGTCTCAATTATTAGACTGCACAGTCCCATTCAGCCTGTGGCGGGCCGCCGTGCCGGAAACGCAAGATTTCGCATGTACTGCCTCATGATTCAAAGTTTGTTGACAAGCGCTGCACGAAACGGCCTGATTACCACAAAGTATCTCAATACTTAGTGGCCAATATACATATTCGGACGAGTTTTACTACTTTAAAACGCTTTCCTAGTTTGTAAAAGGTGCAGCAGATGGTCAGAGGTCGGATTGATCGGACAGGTCGCGGAAATCGCTGTCATCAGGATCATGAAACGCACGCCTCACGAGTCCACGACATTAGCCGATATGTAGCTGATGAACTCCAAGGAGTATACGCCGACGGTCGCAATCAAATCAACAGTATCGTCGGATCTCCACCATGAAAGGATATATTTTGTATTTACTTTGATGATGTGAGACGCTGCGCTGTGGGTGGTTCCTCGCAAACGTTTCCTATCCTCAGCGTCAGTTGTCAAAACATAACCATCAGCCATGATCGCCATGCTTGGGGCAGCACTTGTTGTAGCATTGGCTGTGAAAGCCTCGGCTACGTCTCTTACCTCTCAGCCGGTGATGTGGGAGGATCTCGCCGATCTGGATGTTTTCCGTGTAGGAAGCGACTTTTACTACTCTGCATCAAGCATGCATTACTCGCCCGGTGTAAGAGAACCATCTCCGAGTACATATCAAGCCTCTTGTCTCGAGTCGAGCCAGTCTGCTGACACTCATCACCTGCGCCAGGCACCTCTTCTTCATAGCACAGATCTCGTAAAGTACTTCATGCCTTCCAACCACAGGCCGCCACAGGTGCGAGTAGCGAGAATCAAAGGCTTATGCTAATCTTATGGGTGTTCTCAGCTGGGAGTACATCGGCCATTCCGTCCCTACTCTAGATTGGGGTAGCAAATACTCCCTTCAAGGCGAAAACGCCTATGTCAAGGGAGTCTTTGCATCTTCGATCCGGCAGCGTCCTAGCGACGGGACCTGGTTCTGGGTCGGCTGCGTGGAATACAGCCACTCGTACATCTATACGGCGCCGTCTGCGACGGGGCCATGGACAAAATGGGCTGAGTACCCAAATCAGTGCTTTTACGACTGCGGTCTCTTGTTCGATGATGACGAATCGCCGTACATTGCATATGGTTCAAAGACGATTCAGGTGGCCCAGTTGTCCAGCGATCTCAAGACGATAGTTAGCACACAAGCGGTGCATACATACGATGGGAACGCCGAGGGCAGCCGGATGTACAAGATCAAGGGCACCTACTACATACTCAACGTTGATCCCACGAAGATGATTCAATACGTGGCGAAGTCAACGAGCGTCTTTGGTCCTTATCAATCTTTCAAACTTCTGGACGGCCCGAGTTGTCCTATTTCTGGCGCCGGAAACCCCCATCAGGGTAATGTTTTCTCACCACCGACCTGGACAATGAGTCAAATTCTAATGTCTCAGTAGGAGGAATCGTGGATGATCCGCAAGGAAATTGGTACTACATGGCCTTCTGCGATGCCTATCCCGGCGGTCGTGTACCGGTCCTTGCCCCTATCTCATTCAATTCTCAGGGCTTTCCTCAGCTGCTAGACCCAAGCGAGTGGCCCTCGAACGTCACCACGCCCATGGCCCTCTCGTCGCCGCGCCAAGCGTCATTTCAGGAAACGTTTCAAAACACGAGTCTTGGGCCTCAATGGGAATGGAATCACAACCCCCTCACCTCGGCATTTAGCGTCGGCGGCATTGACAGATTAACCCTGCGGACCGCAAGTGTGACAGCCGATATATACAAAGCACGAAACACTCTCACCCACCGCATTCCTGGTCCCAAGAGCAGCGCTACCATCAAATTGTCCTACTCGAACATGCATGATGGTGATCGCGCCGGCTTAGTCCTTCTACGAGACCTCTCCAGCTGGATTGGAATCGTTAACCACAACGGCATTTCCACAATCGCCGTCTGGACAAACTGTACCTTGACAAGGGACAATAAGTCAATCTGGTCCACGGGTAGCATCGGCTCGTTGCAGGCCTCAGCAGACATTCCTCCTCATCAAGATGATGCTGCCAATCCTGGAAGCGTTTGGCTCCGCGCCACGGCCGACATCGCCCCCTCGGGTCCTCACACTGTGAACTTTGCCTACTCATTCGATGGGATAGCTTTTGAGAATATCGGTGATCCTTTTGTGATGGCTAAGTCGTGGGAGTTCTTCTTGGGGTATCGTTATGGGATTTTTAACTTTGCTACACGGGCTTTGGGAGGAAGTGTGCGGGTGGAGAGCTTCGCTGTAAATGGGGCTTGAAAGGCGATGCAGGTATGGATACATGCATACGTGAGTAGATACTGCTGCGTTTTCGACGTGTAGATACTTCTGGTGCTATCTTGCCATTGATCTTCTGGTTGTTGTTCACAATTTTGCCTCACGTCAGTAGAAAGATGGACGTCGCGTTAGCTCATGTGCGTTTTGGCCGCCTAAGTTGTATACTTTTGCATCGTCGTTTTGATAGGATCTTCGATGTTTTTCTTCAGCTCAGGATCGGCGATAGCTGCGGCATTCGTAAAGACACTGTACATCCAAGATGAATGATTGATAGAGTACATGTAGCTTATCCATTCACAACCGTCCCACCGTTGCAGTGAATGGTCTGCCCACTCACACAAGAACTGTCCGCCGATGCAAGAAATACCACGCACGTCGCAATCTCTGATGGCTGTGCCGGCCGTCCCATCGGACTCGTGAATTCCTTTTGCGCTTTCTCGTTCATGGTAGCAGGGATAAGCGGCGTCCAGACTACACATCACGAGTTGGGCTGTCAGTACAAGCTAAGAGGACAAAGATAATAGGCGACGGATGGTTTTAGGCTTACCTGGTCCGGGCGCAACGGCATTTACCCTGATACCCTTGGACAGATATTGGTTGCTCAAACCGCGCGTAAAAGAAACGATGGCGCCCTTAGAGGAGGTGTAGTCCAGCAGATCTGGTCGACCGACGTATGCATTGATGGATGCGTTGTTGATGATGACCGACCCGGGCTGCATGTGCCGCAGAGCGTACTTGGCCATGTAGAAGTAGGCATGCATGTTGATGTTAAAGGTGTGTACCCATTGATCTTCGGACAGGTCCGCAATATCTTCTACCATCATCTGATCTGTCACGATGTCAGCCACTCATTCCTTATAACGAGTCCAGCTCCGCCGAAGCGAAGGGCGGAGGGGGTGGGCAGAACACACATGCGGCATTATTGAACAAAATATCAATGCCCTTCATCTTTTCCATGGCGAAATCCACCACCTTCTGGCAGTTCTCCCTCTTGGCAAGGTCCACAGCGATGAGATGGCACGCACCGCCCGCCTTTTCGACTCGGCTCTTTGTGTTCTTGGCATCGTCCTCCTCCTCGGCAAGGTAGGCTATGGTCACGACGGCGCCCTCCTTCGCAAACAAGACGGCTGTGGCTGCGCCAATGCCACTGTCTCCCCCTGTGATAAGTGCGCGCTTTCCTTTTAGCTTGCCGGCCGCCAAGTAGTCGCTGCTTTCTCCGTCGCCCTGGGGGAGTTTATCTTTGACGGGCGTAGGGCCGGGCATGTCGCGGTCCTTGCCGGGGAAAGACTGTTGCGAGATAGGAATATCCTTTTCTACATTTTTATAGCTTTCGTCAGTTTTGCTTGTTCTGCTTTTTGTTTCACGAGACAAAAGATGTGATTGTCTACCATTGTTAAATTGAGAAGCCATGATGGTGTTTTTGTGTTCCTCCTTATTCCTTGGTGAGTGAGAACACTGTACTCGGCAAAGATTCCTTCTTCTTTTTTTTGGCTGTTGGCAGAACTGCTTGATAAAATTGATTCGAATGACAAGATGCAATAGAGTCCTTGGACGTATAAAAAGAACAACTCTGTGCCAAGTAACTCCCAAAGTGAGTATACACCTGTAATGACAGGTATCTACCTGACGTGTGTGGGTTGTCTATGACGTAACATTTTTGTCACGACTTCGATCCAGCCAAGAAATTTTGCTACCTAGGTACCTATGCTTATTTTACAATCGAAACGGCCAAATCGTGGGAAAACACGTTATACTTCCACCGCGCAAAGGTGCGTAAAACAAATGTATGCGTCATCGCGTCAAAACAAGAGGGGCCAGTGGCGTGCAACTCAAACTGCGCGATCGGTGACGATGGTCGTGTGTAGCTGAGTCGTTTCTGCCTGTCTGACTCCTGAGTGCTTGCCCAGAGGTTTCGTGGCGATTGATTTGGGCTCTTTTCACCTGATTCTCGTTCGCTTTCGAAGGCCATCTTTTTTTTAAGAAGCTTTCACGGGAAAGGTCATGTCGTTTGTGAACCAGGCAACGTTGTGGGGGAACCTACGACCACGATCCACGGCTGCGGTTTGCTCTGTAACGATGATTCGCCGGCCACACGCGTCTCGACGCTTGCCAACTTTTCTCGAAACTGAAGGAAGGCGCGTCACCGCGAGTTGTACATAACCCTCGCTCAATTCTGCCCGGGACAAGTCGCTCGAAGCCGTTTCACGTCGCAGTGTCAACGACATTAGTTTTCCAAGTTGCCATGTTGTCGTTTTCTGCCACTTCATTTCGCATAGGGTCCGAAATTCGCTCGCAGTGTTATGGTCATCGCTGCTGTTTTGAAATGGGTACACAAAATGCCAGAGCGCATGCGTTTCCTGTCGTGGCTCGGCGACGCAATGAGTGGCCGGGGCTTCTAGAAGGTGCTAGCTTCCAGCATCTTGGGGTTGCGACGAAAGAGAACAATCATCGGGCGGCGTAGTCGACGAAGTAAGAACAAGGCCAGCATCGGAGGGTAATTGTAGCCGACTCCAAGACATGTCAGTTCAAATTCAATCCGCAGTTTTGAACAGTCTTGCACTAGGGAAGGCCAGTCCACGAGGCGCCACAGCGGTGCCCTCTAGTTGCTGTCCTGAAATCCTTTCTCCAAAATATCTGCATCGTGCGTTTGGTTGACCGTTCCTGCCGACGACCTCTACATATCTGGTATTTCGGAGATGTTCGAATAGCCGGGCATAGACTACATAGTCCATAGCGCGAGATTTAATTTGGCGTGAGTGTCGCCATGGTCGCTTCGTCGAGGAGCAGGTCAGAGACGCCAATAAGCAATAAACGTGGTGCAGCGCATCCTGAAAGAATCGGAACCGCTCGACGTGATGATCTGCGGCATACCAGCGTTGTTCTTCACTGAATTACTGTTACGGAGTATGTACATGTATGTATCCATAATCCAGCTCTCTCGGGAGCCCTCCGCCTAGGGGTCATACGAGATCCCATGTCGCCGACCAACAGTAGGTATTCACACATGCGTCAAGCGTAGAGGCAACATGGTACCTATCATAATCAAAAGTGTGTGTTCGTGCGATGGAACTTTAGGGAGGTAGGTATCTGCAGTTTTGATGCTAAGTCACAGTTAAGCCTAGTCTCTCTCACATCTCTCATCCGCCAGCTCCGGAAGTATGCGCTTGACTCTTAAAAGGATGCATCCATATCAATTCTTGGGTGGTCGCGGGGCGTGACATGAGCTCAGCTGTAAGCGGCTGCAGGTAGCAAGCCCCATAGATCGACAGCTTTCGCATCAGATATACCGGCTCACACGGCAACGAGAGCTGAGCATAAGCGAGAGTGATCCTGAAAACCTGTCATGCAATTCGTGGTGGATATTTAGAGGATCCCAAGTTGGTGTCGCGTTTCATTGCTTGGCTCTCTCGACCTCATGTCGTCTTCGTCTTGTGGCTGCCCTGCTGTCTGGTGTGTTCGCACTCGAGTGGCAAATCCGGCTTGTTTTACGGAGCTGCACGCTGATCGCTTGTCCTCTGCTCATTTCTGCAAATCATGGAACTCTATCGTATAAGAAGGCGGTTTCGTTTGATTTTCTCGTCAAGTCATCTAGGTAGGGAAATAAATGACTAAATAATGCCTTTTTGTTGTGGAGCTACACGTATAGGGAATATATAGTAGATTATGAGCATGCAATGTCAGCTGACGCGGCTAAAATTAGGCCCGTTCGTCTAGGGGTCAGGACGCTGGATTTTGAAGCTGAAAGTTCCAGAAGCACCAGTTCGAATCTGGTACGGGCCTCAAATTTTTTGTTGACGTTTTATCTGCGATTCTTTTTCTCACTCGCACGGTGTCGCGTCTCGCACCATTTGATCAAACGATACTCCGTACAAGTTGTACATACATGCGTGGGTTGTGTCCGAGGGGGCGCAAGCCTTCTGAACGCTGCTTGTTGATGATGCCAAACAGTGGCAAATGCATATCTCACAGGCTACAGCGCCCTAATAAAATCGCACCAAACCGCTCTGTATATAGCCGAAAATCTGGTTCCATACACGGACCGGTCCAGTCACTAATAAAGATTGCTTGATGAGAAACCCCGAGGCAATCCCCGATCGTCGAACCAAGGTTCTGGTCCAGGTACATACCTACCTGTCATTACTTGCATGCCCGAGTCGGCTGACTTCCGCCCTTGACGGTTGGATGAACCATTGTCCCCTAACTTCTAAGCAGGCAGGAAACAAATGAAGAATGACGAGTGCACCTTCCGACTCGACCAGCCGCCGCTGTACACCAGTGTGGCATACAACTTTCGTTGCACGCTCGACGGTGCTGACAGGTCTACTTTCTGGTGTCTCGTGTCTGGACTCTGAAGTCTGTCGGAGACTTGGAGGTGAGGCTATTGACGACAACCGACCACCACCACCAAACGCGCTTGCGATGGTCTGTGCCCAGTTTCCCGTTCAGGCGTCTTCCCTCCCTGGACTTCCCCATGCTTCCCAACTCTTGGCGTCATCCTTACCACTTCGGGGGCGGACCCACGGTCGGTCACCAGACTGCAGAGTACGTGCGTCACTGGACTGGCTGATACTCACATGCGCGCACTAATAATGTGCCACTATCTGGTGCCTCAACTTGTCCTCAAGACTCGGCAACCTGTTGTGTTATTGTCTTTAGTATCTATATCTTCTCTGTGTCGCGTGCGCGTGTCCTGCCTTCTGCACCCCAACGAATCGCTCGACCTAGTCACATCAACTGCATTCACCTGAATAAAGTCCTAATTCCGCACCAAACTTCACGAGCCGCCCCTCAAGCTCGACCAAACCCTCATGCTCTTGGCGCCAGTCTACACTGTTTTATTCACGAGCCCCCAAACGATCTTTCTTTACTTTCTTCTATTGAGGAACCGATTGACTTCGACTTGTTCGCATACAGCAGAACGCTGGGTATAGGACCAATGATGGGATAGAATTCCTTCTCACGTAATACCTCGGTTTCCATTTGCCTCTTTTCCGCACTTTTCCACAGGGGTGGAAATGGCGGATCTTCTCCTCCAGATACACACAGCTGGAGGCCTTCACGGAACCGGTTCCAAGTCGGTTTTGTCTTCTCAAGCAAAATCTGACAACTCCTCGTCCCACCTAGACAGCTGCCGCACAATTCGACAGGTCGTCTCGAGGACGCTCAGGGATGCGAGCAATGCGTTTCTTTCTTGGAAGGACGGGCTGAGCCCCGAAGACCGTGAGACTGTTCGATTACGGTACCAGAAAAGAGATGAAACCTTAGGGGAAATGAAATCTGTCAGTACGAGTGAAATTCAATTTCCTGTGGGAACATGGCAAGACAAAACCAAAGTTCTGCGCTAATCTTGGTATGATCATCCAGGCCGAAACATACCAGCAATGGAGTGCTGCTGCGTCAGAACTTGATCAGCTCGATGGCAACGACAGATGGAAGCACGACACAGAGGATGGTGAATATGACTTCTTGCTCATTCAAGAGCGCTTGAATGCGCTCGACAAAGCACGAGCAAGTGGAGATGTTCGAGCCACTATGCATCTGGTCCGAACAGAATTAAGTAGAGGCCTGGGAGGCATGGATAACGTCGACCTGTATCGTCACTCATACATTGGTACCAAGAAGCTCATCGAGCGCTACGTTGACTCCGCGATCCAATCGATTGACGCTCTCGTTTGCCAGAGCACCTTCAAACATCACGACGTCCCAGTAAAGGATCTTCTGGAAGCAATGCTGTACTCGCGACAAAGTTTTGGCCGCAGCGCGCTGTTGCTCTCGGGAGGCGGCACATTTGGAATGACACATATCGGTGTGCTCAAGGCGTTATTCGAGCAGCAGCTTCTCCCCCGCATCATATCGGGTTCCAGCGCTGGGAGCATCGTCTGCGCCGTCATGTGCACCAAAAATGATCATGAGATCCCGGAGCTCATTCAGGCATTCCCATTTGGCGACTTGGCCGTCTTTGACGAAGAAGATAGTAGCTTGGGTATCCTAGGACATCTACGCCGTCTGCTCACGGAGGGCAGCTGGTGCAACATTGACAACCTCAAGAGGGTCATGCGAGGCATGATGGGCGACATGACGTTTCAGGAGGCGTACAATCGAACTCGTCGCATCCTCAACATTTGCGTATCTACTGCATCAATCTACGAACTTCCCCGGCTACTCAATTACGTCACTGCGCCAAATGTCATGATATGGTCGGCTGTTGCTTCATCGTGTTCTCTTCCCTTGGTATACAAGTCTTCCCCATTACTCGTCAAAGATCCTGCAACAGGCGAGCATCAACCTTGGATTCCCACTCCTCAGCACTTTATTGACGGCTCCTTGGACAACGACTTGCCCATGACGCGCCTCGCCGAAATGTTCAATGTCAACCATTTTATCGTCTGTCAGGTGAACCCACATGTGGTCCCTTTTTTATCAAAAGTCGACGTTCTTTCACAGGACCGCCGACTTCAAAAGCCGGACGGTTCCCATTCCGACGGGGAACTTGATTGGGAAGACACGCTAACCACCTTGGCCAGGGACGAGGCTCTGCATCGGTTGCAGTTCATGGCCGAGCTTGGTATCTTCCCCAACCTCATGACTAAGTGCCGAACCATACTGAATCAAAAGTACTCGGGCGATATCACTATCTTACCAGAGGTCGCCATGAATGACTTACCGAAAGTGTTGACCAATCCCAATGCCGAGTTCATGATACGGTCCTGCATCGCCGGCGAACGAGCAACATGGCCCCGACTCAGCCGGATTCGCGATTGTTGCGCAATCGAGCTCGCGCTGGATCGCGCGGTCCACAGCCTACGCGCCCGCCTAGTCTTTTCTGAAAGTCAACGGAATTTACGAGCGCTTGGCACAGGTCCGGGGAATCTCAAACTCGGTAGTAGCATGATACCCACTGCCTTTACCTTGCAGTCGCCCGCTGCTACTGCGGTCGTGGGGCACTCGGTCTCTACTTCTGGCGGTAGAAGTCGAGTTCACAAACGCAGGCGCTCCGGGGGCAGCTTCCAGGCCTCACATGACGGGCGCGCTATCCTAGGTATGAGCAACACGGAAAATCACGCTGTTGCTCAGGAACTCAGCGAAATGGCTAGTCGGGGCCAAGCCGACGCTCGCACTCCTACATCACTGTGCAAGCCACGCCTCCAGCGAGCAAGCAAAAGCGTCACCAACGTGTTCCAGCACAAACCACCTGCCAGCACTGCAGCCGCATACGACTTTGACGGCGCTACAGTCTTCGACTCTTCGCGGCACCTCACTAAGTCAGACGGTCTCTCTAGCACCACGCTGTCTGGCTGCAGCAGACAGAATGATATGCGACCGATGACCCCGCGACTGTGGTCGGAGCAAATAGCAGAACTGGGAGGGCGCAATGCCATATCGCCCGCTGATGATTTGGACACGAGCGAGGTGGGCCACTCGAGTGACGCGGATGCAGAGCAAGTAACCGAAGAGAGTGATCCAGACCTCTACAACTCTCCATATCGAAATGCGCCGCCTGAAAGCGAACGAAAGACTTTCAACGGGCAGGTATGAAGATATGGCAAAGTTTACTGATGTCTTGGACTATAAACATATGTATGCCTCGCGACGATTTTATACATATTCGGTGGGCGTATGTTTCAAGTAGATACGATTCTCACTGCGCTTAGGGCACATACATGCAGCAAGGCCGGATTCATATTATATTTCACGCAACGTAGAGTATAGATGGCCTGGCAATCGAATTTGAAGTATAGGTCAGCGTGATATTCCTGTGTTGCCTTTTGTCATTTGGAGTGATCAGAAGCTCGGTATAATGATACAAGTCGCCCATGACCCATGCAAGGCCTAGGGCCATCATGAGGATTGAAAGTGTGACAGACGAAAGATACGATACGACCGCCAAGTTATAATAGAAATTGATTTTATAATAATAAAATGCGAGGCTTCATCGCAAAGCTTAACACAACTCAAGTAATAGGTAGTCACTGATAAAGGGCCGTCCGTACGTGATGTGAGATGCTATATCTATATGATACTTATTTACAGCTGAATTTCCAACAGCGGATATACGTCGGCCGCGTGGCCTAATGGCTAAGGCGCTAGATTTCGGTCCCCTTCCGGTTCTCTAGAGATTCCAGGTTCGACTCCTGGCGTGGTCGTTTTTTTGTATTCTCGGCCATGTGGCAGGCATGCAAGTCGCGACTCGCGACTCATAAGTGGATCTTACTCCGTTGAACGACGATCTTTTCTTTTGTGCGGTCGCATATCTCAACTTTCAAGCCAAACCAAAGGGTTCCCAGGGCAGCAACGGTCATTTTTGCCTGTTTCGATGCCCCTTATACCTACTCCATACACGTTATGAATTTAAGTCTTATTGCTATGCCTGATATGAGCATCAAATGGGTGGTTCGTGTCATGGAATTTGGGTCACTACAATGAATGCGCAACTGCATACATAGGTCATCCATCACAGGCCCATACCCTAAAGCTGAGTTGATTTTTACTGAAGCCGCTGTTCCTGTGAAGAGAGAGACGCTGTAAATTGTAATGTAGGTCCTGATAAGGCCAACTTCATACTCATGGTCACCAGTTCAAGCCCAGGTCCTTGGCCTGACAATGGAAAGGCGCGCAACTGTCAACACCGCACGCGCTGTCGATGGCATCATCCCGAACATGCACACACCACTGGCAGCCGCACGCGGCAGTCGGGGCATCAGCCGAGGAGCCGTACATGCCCCGACGGGCCGACGGTTTTATTACAAGGACCTTTCGTGTCCTATTAAGCTACATACCTACATAGGTAGATGTACACGCGAAAACGAGCCTAAACATGGCCAATACACGTACGTAATTAAGAGGCGCATTTGCGAATTCGTGACTTCAACGAAATCTGTGATTTATAACAAGTCTCATGGATGATTGATTCTCTTGACGCCAGTGATTATGAGAAGTTAAAAGAAATGGACGATAGTACTCTGATTCCAGTTAAAGAACGAGGAAAGTATGTTCCGCTGTAAGCCTCGAGAATGGTAATATAAATTATCATGGGATGAGGAAGCTCATGCCTGGCTTGAGGACAAGTACTACATACATCACGTGATAATGGCTGAATGGCGTCAGCGAAGGCTGGGATGACAAAATCGGAGGCTGGCCGCTGGTGTGGGCGATTGAGCGATCGGAGCACGTCATCGTTGCTGGTGATTCGTGAGGGGAATCCAAAGGTGGGGCCACTGACGATATGGCTGGGTACTCCGTGAGTCCGTAGACCTAGGTAGATCGCGGGGTAACGGCCTTTTAGCAAGAAGTTCGAGGCCGACATCACCGCAGAGCCAAAACGCCAGGGTTCGCACGCCACCATGCTGTGCTGGTCGCGACAATGCCTCACGTCTGGCGTGCCCTGGTTTAGACCAGAAATGGACAGGTTCACAGCTTCCCTTTTTCGCCCGCTTCATAAGGTGAGAGCTAAGCGGGGCCGTGAGAAAAGATGGCACTCTGATATGTAGCCGGGGCGCTGGAGAATGTGGAATCGCTTCTTCGAACGGATGGCGACATCATGGAGCCTTGACAGGCGGTATTGGCTGGCGGTGCATGCTTGTACATATAGTGTTGTCAACGCCCACCTGAGAGCTCTCACCGTCGTTTCCCCACATCCTCCCACTGTCATCGACTTCAATCTCTCTCTTCTTTTGCTCACCTTGACGAGAAGCCAAATACACTGTAGCAAGAAATACAACTTGCAGCAAAAGAAGCAAAGCACATACAAACTCCGGCATTCACCATGTCCAGCGCTCTCCGTCTCGGCTCCACGGCCCCCGGCTTCACCGCCGACAGCAATATCGGCAAGATCGACTTCCACAAATACATCGAGGGCAGCTGGGCCATCCTATTCTCGCACCCACAGGACTTCACACCCGTGTGCACCACGGAACTTGGCGCATTTGCCAAGTTGGAGCCGGAATTCACGAAGCGCGGCGTCAAGTTGCTGGGCCTTTCGGCTGATACGATCGACAGCCACGCGACCTGGATCAAGGACATTGCCGAGGTGACGGGCGGCAACGTTCAGTTCCCCATCATTGCTGACCCGGATCGTGTGGTGGCCAGCCAATACGACATGTAAGTTGGTGAATAAGTGCCCGATTGCACGATTCCTGTCTTCTGCTTTATTCTCTATACATAGTTGGGAGCGTCGTTCCTTCCCACCGTACCATTGTAACACGCCCACATCCCAATTTGGATGCTAACGGGCGGCCTTCCCTTTCTAGGATCGACCACCAAGATCCTTCCAACATTGATCGAAATGCCCTCCCTCTCACCATTCGATCCGTTTTCTTCATCGACCCCAAGAAGACCATTCGCACAATCCTCGCCTACCCAGCCTCCACTGGCCGCAACGCCACCGAGGTGCTTCGCATTGTCGACTCCCTCCAGGCCAGCGACAAGTACAAGATTGCCACCCCCATCGACTGGGTCCTCGGCCAAGATGTCATCGTCGCCAACAGTGTTAAGGAGGCGGAGGCTAAGGAGCTGTTTCCCAACCACAGGGTGATCAAGCCTTACCTCCGATACACTGCTCTACCCTGATTTTGAGTAGAAGCGTTGCAAAATTGAACGAGGATGCTGTGGTGGCGGACGTTGGCGATACATACCCCAGAATACTATAATTTTCATTTTCCGATCGATTGTGATATTGGATCAAGCTCGCTGTATTGTTTATCTTGAATGGTATGAATGCCAGCCAGCATTCAGCAATGTGATTAAGAGCCTCTTTCTCTCGCCTTTGGTTGGTGACGGAACACATCCATTGACCGCAGTCACCGCCGCCACGGCTTGCGAGGGTAAATCCGGCAATAATTGAGCCTGTCAGGAGACAGCTTGATGTGACGTCGACAATTTACCACATCGCACACACGAGTCACGACTGCTCCGTAGGTCTCCAACTGACTGGATTTCAACAGTAGTCCTCTGATGCCGGAATAGCTTTAAAAGGTGGACAAAATCTTATTAAATATGAATATTGAGTCTTGAACCAACACAAATGATCGTCTCTATCGCTGTCTTCTCTTTCATTCATTATCATGTAGACTGTTTAAGCCTTGCGATTGGTTGGTACTATGACCCTATCAATTGTCTTCTGCTCCATATTTGGCTGACTGAATCGCGGAACGAACTGAAATGTTGCTCAGAAGGGCAGGAGTGAAATGGATATAAACTCTAACCTTCGAGCACTTATGCCCCAACTTGCTTTTGCACAATCGAGACCCATTTGTTATATGAACAATGCTAACTTCGTTTGCGACATCAGTACGCCGTACCCCCATGAGCAAGTGCCACCAGGTCGGGGTTCCCTTCCTTGAGAATTGTCTTTTCCTTGGGCAAGTTCTCCAACAAGTCATCCGGCAAGCCTAAGTGGTCCTGTATGGTCTGCTTGGGCGTAAGTGCGAGCCACTGGGCGACGGAGATGTCAGTAAACTTGGGTGCGAGAAGCACCTCGAGAAAAACTAGGTCCTCCGTGCCGGTATTCTCAATGTAATGGGCACTGTCCTTTGGGATATAGCCCACGTCACCGGATGTGAAGTCAAAGGTCTGGCCTGCGCTAGGCGCGGCATAAATGGTTGCCCGGCCGGATCCCTGGAGAAAGTAGCTCCATTCATCCGAGGTTGTGTGCCAATGGATTTCACGCATGGCACCTGGCTTGACAGTCACAAGCGCAGCGGAGAAGCCAGCGGCGATGGGGAAAGTCGTGGGATCGATGATCTTAACCGTACCTCCGGGAGCCTCGTGTGGCTTCTGCTGCGACCAGTGGTAGGTGTATGAGCCGGCTCCGGAGATGTAGCCGCCTGGGGCGGTGATATTTTGCTTCTTGATGTCCTTGGGCGCGGGCGTGCCGTTGAAGATATAGAGCTCGCGTTCCGGAAGCTTCTTGAAAGCATCGACCGGGGCTTTGAAGTTCTTGGAGAGGACCTCGCGCGGCATGCGGGCAAACATGTTGGAAATGAGAAAGGTACGATTCTCGTCGAAATCGCCAGAGTCAAATACGAGGAGGAACTCAACGCCCTTATCGAATGCTTGGATCGAATGGGGCACGCCGGAGGGAAAGAACCAGACATCGCCCTCGCATAGATCGTCGGTAAAGCTCTGAGACTCGTCATTGATGGCCGCGACACGTGCACAGCCCTTGAGTACCAGCGCCCACTCGTTGGCCGAATGCCAATGCAGCTCGCGATAGGCGTTTGGTTCTAGCTTCATGTCTACGCCTGCTATTTGCTTCGCGGCTGGCAGATGCGACTTGTTTTGCTGCCGCGCCCAGCCGGCTTTGCCCTTGTACCCGGGTCGGTTATGTGAGAGACCGAGCGGCCACTTTGCGTTGGGCACCGATCCTTGGTCTGTGCCGGGCGGCGCAAATGAATCCGAATTGAGCTTCTCGTACTCATAGGTTTGCGGCCCATTCGCCGTGCCGCCGTAGTCTCCCCGGAGTGGCTGCGGCTTCCCCGCGTCCTTGCCGTTGAAGTTGAGATACAAACCCAGATTGGCATCTGCATCTTGGCCATCCACCGTTTCGGGCTTTGCGACCTCAGCACTTTCAGTTTCAACGTTGGGCAGCGGCGCATTGCCACCGAGAAGCCGTTCAGTGCCGTATAAGCTTCCGCCGGAGGGCGTGACCTCTTGGGCCGAAGATTGGACTCCGGAATCCGTGCCTGTGCTTTTGTTCTTCAACCTAGGTAGCCATGCAGGAAGTCAGTCGCTGTTACGCGCGCCCTGAAACTAACGAAGAAAAATAGGAATCTTCCACCACGCTTTCAAGGAGTGACTAACTGAGGTGCCGCCGCCGCCAACGCAGCCAGCATCAATCCTATACCGGCAATCATGGCGATGGTATGTATCTCTGTTTTGACTGCTTCACAGTCATTCAAAGGCACACTTTAAAGGTACTGAAAAGAAAGAAACCTGGCAAATCTTCCCTTCTATGTCCCTCGACCGCAATCTTATACTTTATCCCGAGCCGCCTTTCATCGGGATGGGCCGTCCTCAACGGCGAACGCCCGACGCCTTACGTCATGGAGATTCCGCCCGCCCGCAGCAGCATCTTGTCCTCCCACCTTCTAGTCGCTATCCTTGATTGACCCCCGTGACGTGTCCGTGAAACCCCTTAGAAAATAAGAGGACCAACTCAAATCAAGCATGTAGTGCATATGCTCCATCACGAAAGAAGGAATTCGTTTACGTAATTGATAGCATATAAATGACCAAAACGAAGCTTCCATTAAAACTGATACCTACCCTCATACTCTGTTCCGCCCGATAGATCCAGAGCTCTTTGTACCGTCTTTCACGGCAGTCTTTTATGATCCCCTTGTCGATCGTCCTTCCATCACACAAAAGAAATGAGAAGAAAAGTCAAAGCAGAGTCATTGACGTACTAAACCATGCAAATCTCGGGTTCTAGAATGACGAACTCCGAAGGTAGGCCGCGCCCTTCGGAACAATGCCGGAGAAGAAGGTAGAGACGGAAAGCATGGAAGGAAAAAACGAACAGGATGGAGTTGAGGATTTCTGTTTTACTCTATTTGGAAGGAATGAAACCTGGTAAACGATGAAACAGTTCTGGGCCTGAATTTTAGGTTTTGGGTTCCTGCATGTAGTTACTCTATTTGGATGTTTAATCAGGTATGAAGTGGGTTTTATTGTGGTTGTTCAGAGACTAGAGTAGGTAGATTATTCTTCTATACCCACCATGAACTTTCCGACTTGTACGTATAGGGCTGTTATTTGTAATGCCAACAATGGAGGCCCGGAACTTTCTTTGCCTACACCCACGACTAGTCAGTTACCTACTGTAGGTAGGTAGGCACAGTACTCTGTACTCCGTAAGTTCTGATCAACGCCGGCAGTGGCGGCAGTGAGGCACAACCACAAAGCCTCCGTTGGGGGGCGTGATAGCGGTCTAAGGCTACCTACCTAAGTGAACTATGTACCTATGGAACTAGACTGAATCAAGCCAAGCGAACGCATAGAAAAACGATGACGCTGCTGCTGTCACCGGTACAGCCTACAGGAGCGTTGTCGAGTGTCGTAGCCCTCGGCGGACAGAATTCGGCGCTGAGCTAGGAACGCCCGGAAAGAGACACGAAAAAGATCAAGCGGCTCGAAGAGAGAAGTCAGAGAGAAGTCATTGAGCCAGTAGGGGACAGAGACAAGCTAAAAATGGATCATACAGACCACGATCTACTGAGACAGTAAAGAACAAATGTTCAATTCATTTCTGACCTAACGTTTCTACTCATACTAGACCTCACGGGGCGACGGGATCTGCTCCTTTTCCGCTGGGGAACACTTTTTGGGTTTGGAATGGATTTGTTATCAAAAAGATTAGAAAACGCGATCCCGCAAAACCACAATCATGACATGGGACTTGACACGTGTGACGTCCGTCTCATCATGTACAATCCCAGAATGGGCCGCGCGATGTCACTTTACCGTCCTGTTGCCGCGCCACGGGGCGCAGCAATGGACTGGAGGTGCTTCAAAGAAGCAAAGGCGGCAGAGGTGGGGGACCGTGGGGGCGGAAGGCGGGGGCGAGAACGGGACATTTAAAGGCACAATCCGCCTTATGTACCTATGTAGGTAGTATGTATGTATGTAGGTAGGTAGGTACATAATAATGTAGAGGCATGTAAGCATCTCCTACGGTCTGATCTGGTCTACGGTCAGATTTTAAGGTAAGCTTCGGGAATAAACCACATCGTGATTCGTGATCATAGAATCTGGGAGAGTTTTCTTGTGGTTGATAACTTGAGCCCGCTTCCTGTGCTAAGATGTCCTGTCGATAATTTTGGTTCGGAAGCCTCATCCCGTCCTGGAAGCCTTGCCCTGTCCTGCAGCCTAGATGCGGTCGGCTCGCAATCGTCTTTGCGGACCCGTTGACGTGTGCGGCCTGCAGCATGCAAATCCCTGGGATGAGACATCATGCGACGGGCCGCGCTTTAGCTTGTTTCTTGAACTATCTCACTGATTTCCTCGATGCCCAATGGCTGGCTTCCAGAGGATTTGCGCACAAGACGCACTTTGATGTATGTAGTCACAAGACGTACTTTGGTGTAGTTCATCACATGGACGTCTCAGACTGGGTTCACTGAATCGCGGTGGCTGTGATACTCGGAAGTCATAGCCAATGATCATGGATTACTTGAACAGCGAGCGGTCGATCGTGTCAGGGACAGAACAGAGGCCGAGATTGCCGAATTCCCTCAGAATAGGTACCCTCTATTCTCTTTATTGTACTCTTCGGTATGTGCATAGGACACCCCCCATGCTCTCGATACGGCAACAATCGAAGAAAGCACGATAATAAGCAATCAAATGAAACCAGCACGAACAAAATCAGTGCGCGCCAGTCACGGACCATTCGGATGCAAGCTTCTGCATCTCTAACTCTCCAACGTCGCATTTGCTCCCTAGAATTTGGGCGCATTAAGAAACAGACCCATTAAAACACCACCAAGCGTCCCAGCAATAGGAATCGTCATAATCCATGACAAAAGCAGGAGCCCGACTCGTTGGAAGTTGACCGCCTTTAACGTGCCATTGCACAGACCAACCCCGACCGTGGCTCCCGTGATGCACATGGATGTTGAGACGGGAAGAGAGAATTGCGAGAATACAAGAACTGTGATAGCCGCACCCATTTCCATGGAGCTTCCGCGGCTTGGCGAATGGTAGGTAATTTTGTTTCCCATGACTAAAACACGAGTGAAATCATTAGCATTCTTCTTGCACCACTTGATAATGTATCCATGGGACTATCAATACAAACAATACGTGCGCAGTGTAATCTCATCTCATGGGGAACCTACCCTTCATGATGTTGTAGCCATACGTAATGAGACCGACAGATATCGTAGCCGAGAGCACAGCGAGCTGCCACACATCAACAGGAGCTTTGGCCTGGGCAGCGTTGCCCGTCTTCCAGGCTCCGTAGATGACAGCCCAGGGTCCAACAGAGTTGCCAATGTCGTTGGCGCCGTGCGCAAAGGAGGCAGTGCAGGCTGTTAGAACTTGGACAAAGGAGTATGTATGCTCAACCTCGTTCGGATACTTCTCGGCAGCCGCGTAGACACGTTCCATACGTTTGCCTTCAGGAGTGCCTTGAATGCCAGTCTGGGCAGCATGGATATCATAGTGTATTCCATAGAGGGCACCACACACGACGTAGGCTGGAATCCGCTTCGCCAGAATCTTGATGTTGTGAAGTTCGTACATCTGGCCGGCCCCCATGGGGTTGTTGTGCAAGGTTCTCATGGCCCAGCCGAGGGGTCCTCGCCTTCTCATAAATTTGGCATGAAACTTGGCCTCGCCCTCCGCAACAAGCTCCTGGTACGATTTTTGAGTGGCTTCTACACTTGAAAGAGACTTCTCGTTTCCCCCGATCTCGTTGCCGACCTTCTGAGATGCGGCGGTAGATGAGGTGGTGTGTTTAGACGGATCCTTGATGCATTCGTCTTCCTCCGCGTCATGCTGCACAACGGCGTAATTGGGAACTAGAGCACGATCGGCGTGCTCTACTGCGGGTCGTTTGAAAAGAGCCGGCCCGTAAATGAACATCCACCACCGAACAGTCGGATCCTTTTTGATAACCTTGGCGTAAACATATGGAACGAAGAATATGGCAGAGAGAACAGCAAGGCCGCCACCGGTTCCCATCGTCACGGCCGCGATGTACCACCCAGGCTTTTTGCTTAGTCCTAGTTTCGGGGACCCTTTGTACACAATCGAGAGCGTGCAGATCGTGCCGGCAATGAGAAAGAAAAATGGCGATGTGTATACGGCCCATGGAACAGGGTTCCTGCGCATATGGACGACCAGCTTAACCAACATGAAGATGGCAGCTGCAAACCCACCTGATATGACAGGTGCCATTCCCAGGCCGGCGAAGATAGCACCTAGGCCTTTCCCATCATTCCATCCCCATTGAACTCGAGAGGCGCCAACGGTCGCAACACCAACACCAGCAACAGCAGATATGAGGGCATATGTTGAAGAAACGTGTGCCGAGTGTCGAGTGCACCACATTACCCAAGATGAGGCTGCGGCGAGAGCGCAAGTGAATGCAAGCATCTGCACGCCAGCGTTGTTCTGAAAAGCCGCGTTGGGAATTATGCCATTCTTGATCGTTTCCGCAGTACGTGCGCCGACCGTAATGGCACCAAGCATCTCGAATATAGTGCCCAACACCATGGCCTGTCGGTATGAAATGGATCTTGATGAGACACTGGTTGCCCAGGAATTGGCGACATCATCTTCCAGTCGAGGTTCTAAGCGTCAGCACATCCGTAGTGCCGGACTCAAGAGTGCTTTTCCAAGCAGCTTCGGCTGTTGTGTTTGGCCTTCATGACTTACTTGCACCATTATTGTATGCGTCTAGAAGGGCAAAAAATGTGCCAATGGCAAACACGTAGTCGTACTGGTGTAAGGTAGGCATTTTGAGGATTGGCCAGAGGTCGCCCTTAAAAAGAAGAATATAAAGTGCTCTCGTCGCCAAACGCGGGACAGTTTCGCGTTATAATCCTCTGCAGATTCCAAGCCGAAGGAAGTTCACCATCAGGCTGGGTACCTAGATGGGTCGTCTTGAGCCATTTATTCACCATTTCTCATTGATCAGAAAAAAATTTTCCCGGGTAGGAAGTTCATCAGATGTTCCATCCGAGGAGAGGGGTCACCGAGCTGGTCTCACATCCTACTTTCACGTTCCACGAATTATGCGGGGAGGCTGACATTGATGTGCATGATACCCCGACACAAGGCCGCCATAGTATTAGGCAACATGTACGATCATGCCAAATATCGTGGGAAAGGCATACGCATGCGCAAGTGAGCCTATATTATTTGCTGTGCGCACGATCAACACTTGATGTGGCGCGCGTCGGTCGTTTGCGTAAAAGTGATGTTGTCAAAGTGGCCGAAATCCTATCAAAGCAGAAGTTTGATACACGTGCGGATCATGAAAGAGTTATACATACTTCGTGATATTAGAAAAGGTTCCATGGCTGAACAACCAGAGACAGGGCTTCCCAGCCACACAGGTAGAGTTGGCGTCATCATACGTACAGTTTTCGCGTCCATGCTGCATGAATCCGGTGGGCTAGTTCAGAAAGAAGACCGAGTGGCGGGCTTGGGCATATGATTTTCACAACAGACGCATCAGATTGTTAACCAAATTGGCTCCCGTACGAAACTGCCCAAAAAGGATATAGTGCGTGCAAGGTTCGAAGAATGCTGAGGAGATGGGCGAGCCTAGGATTATTCTGCGAGCACACGTGTTGAGTGTTGTGTTGGTTGCGTGTGGTGGCTTACGGGAGCAGCTCGCTGATACGCGGTGCTTATGATAACGTGCAAAGCCAATTGTTGGTTCTTTTTACCTAGATCGCGCACCACTCTCTGTACGACTACGAAGCCGTTTCTCCTTCTGAAAAGAGCGTAGGTTGGTACATACCTACCTTTTTGACGGATAACGGATGAAGTTTAGACTCCTATGGAGCGGAGCCGGCCCAGAAGAGGTTTAGCTGTTGACAACGTTGCACGTGTATTGGCAAAGGGCAATTACTCCGTACATAATGTCCGCGTCTCGGAAACGATCTGACACCTATTTTGGCTTTTAAACATCGCCCAACGAGTTTCGGGATGGAGAACACGACTCTTCTTCAGATGTCATGCAGTTTCCTGAGACTTCGTAGTCCGCCCACGTGGGCAGACATGTGGTCGAAGCTGGCAGGGGAACACGGGGAATTTCTTTAATTCTCCGTGAAAGCGCAGCCGAGCCTCTGTGGCGATTTGATTTGACGAACTATTTTGGCCGTCGATTTAGGTTGCTTCGCGTTGAGCCTCGTCAATCCGTCCCTACAGACGGCCACGTGTAAGAAAGAGAAAGGGACGTGTCTCTAGGTCACGGCAAACGCAGCCCAAACTAGTTCATGAAGCGGACCTCGAAACTGTGAACTGGATCGTTCGTATGATTGAGAGCTGATGGTTGGGCCTACTCCATAGAATGACTTCGAGGTTATCGGCTGGGCGCTGCCATTAGTTCATGGTATCTCTTGATAGTGGTAGAGGAGACATTGTCGGCTGCCTAATGAAGTACATAGCACGCAGGAAGGTCGCAGCAAGTTTTTCACAGCCACGACAGATTTCTCGAGCCGCATAGAGGTCACGCCGCCGATATCCTACAAAGAGGTAGCTGATGACTTGGTTCTACTCTCAAATCATGGGAAAACCTGCCTCCACACCGGAGATAGCTACGGGCTCTTGCCCGGACGGGAATTCGTGATGGACGTGCTTCGAAGTTGTGGGATCATGGGATGGAATGTAGAGGTTCTCGAGTGGGACAGCTATTGCAAGTTGCAAATGCATTGGGAATGTAGGTAGGTTATGTACATACATAGATACCTATGTACATAGCGGCCATGACGTCATTGGCTTATCAGTTGTACACTGTGCCCTGTGCTCCGCGTTGCTCGTAGACGCGCGCTTACATAGCCAATCCCGTAGCTTCTCTGCTTGTTTCTGGCGAATTGCAGCATGCACAATTCAGCATAATTCAGCACAGTCACTCGCTCTCGAGAGGCCTTGTGCAACCACATCACCTTGCTCCGCTTCGACAAGTCTTCTTCGTCTATTGATATGCATCAAATCATTACTGCCTCTTCATTCACCACTCAAATGGCCCTGAGGTCCAGCGGACTTGCTTAAACTGAGCAGCCGTGGAGACGCGTACCTGCATAAGGATCACGGAATTTCGTCCACAGTCCTCTTCCAAAGCAAAAGGGGTGGGAATGCAATCGAAAACTAGGCTTGGAAACGCAAGCTCTTGTAGTACCACAAGCAGCCAAGACAGTTAGGCATCCTTAATTTCCAAGCGCCGGGCTCGAAACGCCTGAGATGCTCCATATATCTTCGTTATGGTAGGCAGTCCTCCTTGGTTATCACTAGTAGACTTCCCCAAATTTTAACACGCCATGGGAAATCATCCCAGGCGACCTCTTGTCCGCTCTCGATGATTCATGGTTCATTATGAGCTCCATCATGACCATGTTCACGACCATCCACGGTTTGCTATGTACCATAATTTAGTAACACTGCCGCAACTACCTAGTTAGCACCTCATCGTCTACTCTATAATGGTGGCTGTTCTGCCCGCTTCCAATTGGGTCTTGGAAGGAACCGGAGAAGTTGCTAGCTGCCTCACTGGACAAGGCTCTTATTCTACCTTGGCTCATAAAAGTAACTGATTAGGTGAGCTCATCGCTTTTATCTAACTACCAATCGAGTCAACAACCATTTCATCGTAATTGTCTTTCGACTTAGTCGCACCCGCAGTAGCCACGAACAATTTATCTTCTCAGCCGCCGGATCAACGTTGTCTCTTGTGACTCGTGGGGCGTGGTTACACCCTATCACTTCCACACTCCTCTTTAGACTATGGTCTTGACTCTTGGTTCAGTTATACAAGCTATCCATGGTGGCACAGGTCTTAGATAAATCATTAGTCAAGGCTATGGAGCTCGTTCCGTTCTCAAATCTACACCTACTTCATGTTTCCCCAATTTGAGGCTCAACCAATTTTAATTTAGTTTATCGAACTCTTGCCTTGATTTGAAGCTTTCATCCCTCTCATTCTCTCTTCAATTGTTTTCTGACCAAGCCAGGTTATTGCTAGATCGTTGGCTTCGATACACTATCATTATGCCGAGAGATCGCCGCATCAAGATTGGACTCCGCCGCCAATATCTCAATCAAGTGCCGAGCACCATGATTCCGCCATACATGTATTATCAACAACCGCAATTCGCCCAAGCGTCTTCCAATTTCAACAACACGAACATGATACTGGCCCCCGACTTTGCGCCTTTTCAGATTGCCACCACTCAGACAACCTCGTATAGCTCATACGCAGCCGAAGTTCCGACCTTGACTTCGACTCAGCGCCGGGCATCTTCAGGGGCTTGGAAACTTCAAGATGATAATCAACTAGTCGCAGCAAGGATGGAAGGCCTAAGCTGGAAACATATAAAAGAAACCTACTTTCCCCATAAGAGCGCGAACGCCTGCCGAAAACGCCACGAACGTGTCGTGCAGCGCCAAAGCGCAGGAGATCAGGACACTCGCCAAATTCAATTACTGGCTAAGGAGTACGTACGTATGCGAAAAGAGATGTGGAGAGGACTTGCTGCCCGGACTGGTGAGAAGTGGAACGTCGTCGAAGCAAAGGTACTGTCGTCTCTGTCCACACCCGGGTTCACCCAAGGTTTTTGTTAAAGCGACGCGAGAAAAACGAAGAAAAAGAGAACCGTAAGACGAGCAAGGAAGAAAATCAAGGGGGATATAAAAGCTAAATCAAATGGCTGATGAACATTGCGACCCTCGACAACAGTGCGCGGCCAACGGATTGAAGAACATACGAAGTGCGGCTCGCGCAGCCTCCCGCCGCAATCGCCTCGAGACTAATTAAGTCTCTGCACTGCGCAATACAGAGTGTGGAGACGAAGACAGCGGCTTTGGCAGCGACGGCCTGGTAAGACGTATCTTACAAGTTACAGCAGTCTTAAAGCAGTTCCTCGGTAGGCACGGCACATCTCGTCGTCGGCCACATAAAATCAAGAATTCACTAATTACATGGCGATGATCATTGTCACGACAACGCGTTACGCAGACCGTAGACGGAAACATACCTACATCTGACGGCCAAGCACGGTTCAAGATCGTACATCCTCGACGCCTAAGGCCCAACCTGTTACCCCACTTACAGCGGTCAACTATCAAGGCCACTCTTGTAGCCCGTAGCTAGAAAGGCAAACATGGGACGGGACACTACCATGAACATGCGAGGAAGATACCGCACGCAGACATGGGCACTTTCCGCTCAATCACTTTGTCGATTGTCTTACGCGAGGGCCCCCTGAAGAGGAGCTCATTATACATTTTGTGTTCTGACGCAACAAGTGTCACTTGACACCCCTGGGAATCATGCAGTGCATAGCCCGGATTATGGGGTTGTATTTCTTCTTCTTTCCTATGTAAAAAAAAGGTGTAGACAATGCGCAGGGATGAGAAAAAGAGGGAAAGACCTGCGTTCCTTTCTTTGCTTTCTTGTATATTAGAGATTATATGCCGGAGTGGTTTGACTGGACTATACTTCATTTCTGATTTGCGGCTGTGGCTGGAATCTTGTCGCTGAGCTGAGCTGTTGAGGGTGCTATTGTTGCTATTACTACTGTATCGGTGTATTTGTTCTAATGTCCATGGGTCATTGAAAGCAGCACGGCAAGGGATGGCAGGGCACTCGGAACTTAGAAGCGAAGACACAAAACCGGGTATCTTCATTCTCATCGTCAATGTTTCCAATTATTGATCCAAAGTTTTTCTCCATTGTGTTCGTTGCCCAAGCATCTGCGATATTGAACGTGGTGACGCGCACATTTAGTTTAAAAGTATGGTCGTCACTATCATTACTCATATCATGTGTCTTCAACAGCCTCTATATCGTATGCATATGAAAACATGGCTACTCTTACAAAATTCTGCGATAGAGACTTGTATGCGCTTGCAATAACCCAGCCACTGTGTTGCGTGCATGACTCAGCGAGAATCCGTGGAAAGTATAATCAAATCTTTCTCCTAATACCGATCTTGGTAATCGGAAATATCATGACCCCTTCGCAGCAGCAAGCACAGCTACAACATTCTTGTCCGCAACACTCGCTGCTCTGGTCTCCTGTTCCTGCATCGCCATCTCCATCTCTAACTCCTCTTCCCACTCGCCCTCCTCGTCTCCAAAAATACTGATCCACGCGCGACTCCACAGCCCCTTCTTATGCACCAGAGCCAGGATCATGATTCCCGGAAGATGCCATACACTGGCCCAGAAAAGGCCCCGCGCGCTGCCAGCATGACCTTGATGTTTCCAAAACGCCACCGCCTGACGAACGAGCCACAAATTGATGGGAAGACTAGTGGCCGCAAAGGACCACTCTGTGACACCGGCTGCACAGAGAGATATGCAGAGCGGCAAAAACACGATGCTGTAGCGGAGAGCAACACGGGCATTCCGAGCCGGGTTCGTCCACGCCAGCATGCGCAGACCTGCGGCTTTGTACTCATCACGAATAGTCCAGCTAAGGGGCATGAAGTGCGGGAACTGCCACGCAAAAAGGAGGCCTGCGAGGATCCATCCTCCTAGAGAGGACCCATCGTTGGCGAAGAGTAATTCGCGCCATGAGCCATCCTTGGTGGCTGTTTCGCCGGCAGCGGCTGCCCAGCCCATGAGAGGGGGGATGCCGCCTACAACGGCGCCTACCCAGGTGTTGAATGCGGTGACTGCCTTGAGCGGGGTGTATATGCCCGCGTATAGGACAATGTTGGAGAGGCCCAGGAAGGAGACAGTGGGGTTGACGCCGAAGAATAGGGCGCCGACGCCGGTGGCACCCGCGAGGATGGCGAACAGCGCCGCCACGCGCGGAGAAAGGAGTTTGCGAACCAGGGGGCGGTTTCTCGTTCGTGACATTTTGGCATCGGTTGAGGGCTCGTACAGCATATTGAGGGCATTGGCGCTGGCGGAGCACAGAGCCGTCCCGGTGGTGAGAAAGAGGAGCGTTAGGGGACTTAGGCTCGGCGTTTCTGTCATGGTGGGCGAGAGCATTTCGGGGACGGGATACAGAGCGTACGGTGCCATGGCGCTCAGGACAACGAGAACGGTCAGTCGCGGCTTGGAGAGAGACAAAAAGGCTGAGAACATCCGGCGGAGAGAATGGGCGGGGTGGGCGGCGGCGACGTTGGTGAGGATGGTGGAAGCATTAGCTGGGAGAGTGCCGTCTGCTGAGGGAGTGGAAGCGTCGGCGGCAGCGGCTGACGAGGAAGACTCGGAGGGTGAGGAGGAGGAGGCGGCGGAGGAGGTAGCTTGTCGGCGGGCCTGCCGCCTGCGATGGGGAGGAATATGGTTGGAGATCGTTTGAGGCCCATGCGGCATGTTTGGTGTGAATATGCCGGTCGTGTGTACGGTGGTCGATTTGGATGTGGATGTTGACATCGAACGTCTCGAGTGCTTGGACCGAAGAGTGGTGAAGAAGGCGGCGTCGAGACAATGCGGCCGCCGCGGGTCAAACAGGCGATTTGACATGAGAGAGCCCGCGCTCCGCGGCGCAGCTTGCGAGACCGAAATCGAGGACAGCCATCGTGAGAAATGCCGCTGCTGCTGCTGTCGTGTGAAGAGGCAGACGCCGTCTTGGACATGAACGGCGCGAGACTGACGAAGAAGTTGCGGTGGTGGCCTCATGGTCGTCGCCTGCTGCCCGCGCGCATGGCGATCTGGCTCTCGAGTGGCTCAGTCCGCACAGCCAGCCTGCCTGCCGCGAGGTCTTGAAGTGAAGGAAGAGCGTAGTGAGGAAGCGCGCGTTGGATTGCTGGATTAATGTCCTGCTGACTAGGGCCGATTTCTTTTTTTCTTCAGTATCGTCACCTGCGGAACCGTAAACGGAGATGCGCACGTGTGTGATCATGTGATGAAACGGAGGACGTTGGAGCCGGCGTTGCGCCAAGCTTGGCAAAATTGAAAAGGTCCACCTGCGCCAAGGACTTCAGTGGTGAATGATGATCAGTGAAAGAAGGCAGCGAGAGGAATGAGAACGGCAGCTGTATACTGTAATGAAAAGTGCCACGCACCATCCAGCCATACCGTGGCCGAAATCGTATGGACCAATAAGTCGATCTGTCCACCAGTACCCGCGTATATTGTATTCACTGCCGAACTGGCAATTCAACACCACCTCGACGCAGAAAGACCAAATCCGATGCACCCTTGACAACACAATGATGTTTGCTTGTGAACCACCAATCTCATATTCCTTTGCCAATAAAGTTTCAAAACGCCAAGTAGTTTAATACATACAACACAGAGATATTGCTCCCACGATTGCCCAACATTCCCTCAACGCGCAGGTTAACTGCCTTCTGCTTGGTTCCCAGCCCAGCGCAAGCAAGTACCGACAGAGCAGACTTCTAGCTACACAAAGTTCCGAGCTGTAAAAGCAAAATCAAGAAGCATAAAGTTCACCAAACAGAAAAGCTCAAAATGCCGTTCTCTCATTACAAGCATTCGATCGCTCGGAGGAGTACATCCAGGCCCTTGTCGCCCACATCTCCCTTATCACCTAGTAGACTGCCCACGTCGCTGAGCACCCCCAGTGGGATATAGCAGCCCGTCTTGGCCTTTTCCAAGCTCTCCTTGAGTCGACTCGTGTGCTCCCAGTCCCGAGCCGCCGTCTCGGCTCGATCAATCACGCGGCTTGAGATACCACACATGGCAGCGCAGTGCATTCCGAAACTTCCTTCTGCGACCCCGTCTTCAAGTTTGTATAGAAACGTGACTTTGCGTTCTTTTTCATCGACATGGATTGCCATTCGCTTCTCTTGGATTTCTGGATGATTCTCGAATTCGGTCGCCAGGGAGTGGTAATGCGTGGCGAAGAAGCCTACACATCCGATATGGGTCGCGACGTGATGGAGGACGGCCTGGGCGACCGCCACGCCATCGTATGAGCTGGTTCCTCGGCCGAGTTCATCCAGAATGACGAGTGAGCGGGGAGTTGCCTCTGAGAGAATTTTTTTAGTTTCCGAGAGCTCTACGAAGAAGGTAGACTGGGCTGCGAAGATGTTGTCGTTGGCGCCAAGTCGCGACATGATGCGGTCAACGGGAGTGAGGCGAGCAGATATAGCTGGGACGTAACATCCAATTTGAGCCATGATGACGGCCACGCATGTCTAGCAAGACCTTGATTAGAATCCACGTTGTGCTAAACGGAAAGAAGAAAAGGGGAAAAAGAAAGAAAAAGAAAGAATAAGGGAATAATGAGAACGCAAACGAGGGGTGGAGAAAAAAAGATATTGCACAAAAGTGCAGAGAGACAGGAAAGAATAAGAGAGGTAAGAAAGCGACAAGAAAACAAGCAAAAGAAGAAGAAGGACAGAACGAAGCATGTATGAACATACCATTCTCAAAACCGTCGATTTGCCAGCCGCATTCGCCCCCGTCAACAAGTTGATCTTGGCCCTATCCCCACCGAGCCTCACATCATTCGGTATAAAGTCATCCACCGTGCTCGTCATACACGGATGACGCAGCTCCTCAAAGTCGACAAAGCTGCGACGTTCCTCCTGGCCGTCACCATCATCAAAGAATTGTGGTCTGCACGCCGGCTGACCCATCATGGTAGAGGCCTTGGCCAAGCTCACAAGGCAATCGAGCTGGGCAATAATCTTGATGGCGAGCAACCACGTCGCGTAGTCGACGTCGAACTTGCGGAACAGGCGCGAGGCGATTTCGCGGACAAGTTGCGAGTGCAGTTCCTCGGCTTCTTGGAGTTCACGGACCAGCTGGGTAAGCTCGGGGAAGTACCATCTCTTGACGTCCTTTGTGGCGGACATTTGTCGCCAATTTGACGGGACTTTGGTACTCTTGGGCGTTTCCATCTGGTAGATTTCCTTGCCAACGTCGGTGAACTTGAGAGATCGGCATTTTAGCTCCGCCATCTTCTCGGAGAGCAATTCCTTTAGTTGGCCCTTGATCTCATCGATGCGACTCAGACTGTCGTCAAAATCCGGTTCGATACCTCTCTCAGGGATGAGGATTTTCTTCTCTCGGGCTCTGCGTCGATCAAAGGCGCTCTTCCAGTAGCTCAGGGGCTCTGTGAGGTCAGGCATGGAGGAGATCAATCGATCCACGAGTCCGTTTCCTCCCTTGAACGCAGATAAAAGGCTCGCAGTATGCTGTATTTGCTCGAAACCTTCCAACACGCGCACAAAGTCTTCTGGTTTGCAGGCACCGGCGTGAATACGGGAGATCAGCCGCTCCAAATCAGGCATCTTCATGAGTTGAGAGGAGAATTGTTCGCGAAGTGGCATATCGCCGTTGAGCAGATCCACGGCATCCAGTCGTTCATTGATGCGCTCCATGTCACACAAGGGATGAGCCACCCATTGTCGGAACAGCCGTTTACCAAAGGGCGTGATGCATTTATTGAGCAGGCTGAACAAGGCGCCTTCCGTGGAGCCGGTGGTAGAATTAGTGAACAATTCGAGATTTGTCAAAGTCTGTCCATCTAAAACCAGAGTCCCGTTCTTCTGAATTGGGCTATATCGCTCAAAGCTCTTTTGAGAAAGCAAAGGCCGCTCTATTTGCAAGAATTTGAGATATGATAGTAAGGCGCCCATAGCCGACATGACCAGGTCATCATCTTGAAATTGCTGAAGCACTTCTGGCCAAGCACCATCATCGGAATCGGGGGAAGTGGCAAAGTAGTTGCCGCACTTGAGTTCACGCCGCGAGTCGTCAGCGTCCCAAAACTCCGATCCTGGTTTCAGATGTGTCCAGATCGTGGTCGGGCTAGTGTTGTTCTTGAGGATTCGAAGCGCCTTGGTGGAGAGGTGCGATTTCTCGAGGAGCAATTCTCGAGGACTAATCTGTGCCACAAAGGTCTCAAACTTGGTGAGGTCAACGTCGTCTTCGAAGCCGGAAAGCTGGAAGCGTCCAGTGGCGGTGTCTACAAAGGCGAGGCCAAACGACGGGACGTCGTCAATGACTGACTCCTTGATTGCAACGCAATAAGCGGCCATGTCGTCCTGGAGCATGCTACCGTCGACCAACGTACCAGCAGTGAGCACGCATGACAGCTGACGCGAAATGATCTTGTCGGCCTTCTTGCCACTCTTATCCTGCCGCTCACGCATCTCCTTGCCAAGATTGGTTTCCATCTGGTCTACTCGCGCAACCTTGTATTGCTTGGCTATGAATTGGTTGACCCAGTGGTCCAGGGAGCTCTCAGGAACACCCACCATGCGCATGTTGACTCTGTCAGTCATCTTGAAGTCAAACTCTTGATGACCAATGGTAGCGTCATTCTCGTAGAGTTCGTAAAACTTGCCCTTTTTGAAGAAGACGATTGTGTCCCACAGGTTCTGCTTGATCTCCCAGTACTGCTTCTCAAATGGGGTAAACTTATCCCACGCCTTGGGAGGAATGAAAATGGTTCTCGGGTCGTACTCTGGATCACTGGGAAGTCTCTTCTCTTTGTCACGAATATTTGCTAGCCAGGGGTACCGATCTTCTGGTTCTTTCGTATATGCCTTTTCTTTGTGCTTCGGATCTTTCACCGCGGCCCGACCAGCTGGTGCCATCACCGGCCTCTTGTCGGCTGACTCGGGGTCGTAGCTCCACTGTGAGGCAGTAGAATTCGAAGGAACCTCAGCCATAACGAGGTCGTCGTTGCGGTCGGGCACAATAGAATCTTCATCTTCCGAGGGCGGAGACACGTTGGAACGTTTTCGAGGCGTCCTCGGTGCAGCAGATCGCTTTCGCTTGTTACTTTTCTGGCGGCGGTCATCACCCGAATCTTCAGAAGCAAGAAAGTCGCTCATATCGTCTACTAGTAGTGGAAGTCAGTTTGAGGTTAGCCTATAACTAATGTGAGCCCTGTCAACATCATACGTACCAAGATCGTCATCTAGAAACTTTGCATCAGGCTCGTCATATTCATCCTCGTCTTTCACCACAGGACGCGCTCCGCCACGTCGCCTAGTCCTCTGAGTGCTGTTTCCATGATTGAAAGGTTCCTCATCGTCAGAGGACTCAGCGTACGAAACAACCTTCTTGGCCTAATGGAAGTCTCGCATGAGTAATGGATCAAATGGGCAGGGGTTCTCGTAACGTGTATCGTTCGCAAGCAGGACATAATGACACATGCTTCGTGGAGTCTTACCTTTCGACTTGGACTGCTGGTAATCACCGCACTAGACTTTTTGTCGTGAGTTCTTTTCGCGTTGGATCTCGCCGTCGACTTAACCGTGGATACAGGGTCGGCATTCTCCTGCGAGCTGGGCGACTCAATGACGTCGCTGCTGGGAACAGGCGTAGAGAGCTTGACCAATGGCTTCGGAGTTGGCTTTGCCCTTGGCTTCGGGAGAGAGTTGGCTTTGGTGGTCTCTTGTAAACATGAGGAAGGCTGAGGATCGGGAGAGACCTTATTATCGCGACTGATGGGCGAGGACGCGGGCCCAGGAGATGATTTCTGGAAGAAGGACATGATGGATCGCTGCTTGGACGAGGAATTGACGGTGCCAGCAGGCTTGGCAGAAGGCCTCACGGGGGTGCGAGCCGTGCTTGGCTCTGTTTTTGGGCCCGCCATGATGGGAGAGATCGTCGTGTCTCTGCGTGACGCGTAAATTCACTATACAGAATTCGATAAAGAGTTGTTGAAACGCGGTCGAATGCACGTCGGTATACGCACAATTCTGGTGAGATAAGTGCTAATGATAGGAGGACTGGTATATCATGAAGATACTGGCGATATGCGATAGAAAACAGGTTTAAAATACAAAACGGCGACTATGAGAAGGCTGGGTTGAAGAAAAAAAGCTACGAGCCATTGGGACACACGGGTGTCCAGAGCTCTGACCCGCGTCACGCGTAAATGCGCAATCCAAGTCGCGTTTGGTCTCAAGGACTTGGCTTGGCCCCACCATTGTGCAGCGTTACTTCAAATTTGGCACCAACGGTCAACCCCGCGGCAGTGGGCACATTTCACGTTGTACATTTGCCCCGCCAAAAGGTGCGCCGACTTCAAAATTTAACCTCGCGATAATGTTGATCTGCATGTGCTGATTTGCCATGTCCACTCTTATCGAGAACTGCCTCTACCATCTCGATCGTTGCCGCCAGGCTACTGGGTGAGCAGCTCGTGGCCACGCGTCACCTGAACACTTGCGATCCCTCGAGAAATAGCCGCAGTCATGGCCTCCGAACTCGTCGCAGCGCCGGTTCTTTCAACACCGGACGAGTACATGCTCGAGAAGCCTGCGACAGAGTCGATTGCTACCTCGACACTATCAGATGAGGAGCTCCAACGTTGCTATGAGATCCCTCGAACGGCCGAAGAAATCCGATCAGGCGGTTGGAAAAGAATTGCGCTCCAGTTTCCCGACGCCATGCTTGTTGATGCCCCTCGCGTCGTCCAGACATTGGAGGCCCAGCTCAGCGAAGATGGCGACGAGTCGCGACGGATCCATATTTTGGCCGATACCAGCTACAGTGCATGCTGCGTCGACGAAATTGCCGCTGAACATGCAGACTCTGACGTCGTGGTGCACTACGGACGAACCTGTTTGAGCCCGACGAGTCGGCTGCCCGTCATATATGTCTACACGTCACACGAGCTAAATCACGGCGCAGTCGTCGAACGCTTCGCGGCCGAGTTTGTCGACAAAGATGCCATGGTGGTAGTTATGGCGGACCTTACGTACCAGGACCACGTCGATGACATTGTCCACGACCTCAGGGCAGCAGGATACGCCAATGTCAAAGGAACCACAGTGGAAAGAAACCCGACGGCCATGATACCGAATCGGAAGATCGAAGGCCCCGACATGACGGACGATGAAATCAAATCACACTCCCTGTTGCACATCTCAGATCCGCCCACAGGGCTTCTCCTCGCCCTCCAAACACGATTCGCGTCTCTGCACGTGCTTTGCACGACAAACTCGGCAGCGGCGCCCACAATCGACAACCCAACAACCCGAGCAGCGGGCCTGCTTCGACGACGATTCGCACGTGTTCTCTCCCTCGCAGCCGCGGGCGTGGTAGGCATTCTGGTGAACACGCTCTCCGTTTCGAATTACCTAGCGTCGATCGACCTGTTGCGCAAAAAGATGGCCCGTGCAGGCAAGAAGAGCTACACCGTGGTCGTGGGCAAGTTAAACCCGGCCAAACTAGCCAATTTCGCCGAGATTGAAGGCTGGGTAGTTGTCGGGTGTTGGGAGAGCGGCCTTGTGGAAGACGACGCTGGCTACTGGCGGCCAGTAGTTACGCCGTTTGAGATGGAAGTTGCGCTCGTGCGCGAAGAAGAAAGACTATGGGGGAACGAATGGTGGGGGGGTATTGAAAAGTTGACACTGACGGACCGTGACGATGATGGACGTCCCGATGCGCACGGAACAGACGATGACGCGTCGCATCAGCTGCAGCAGGACCAAGAAGTCGCAGAAACAGAAGAATGTGAGGGCGGCGTCGAGGGCGAGGAATCGCTACCCCCGCAGTTCGACCTCCGGACCGGCAGACTCGTCAGCCATAGCCGCCCGCTACATCTTACAGCCCGGAGCGCAAATGAGCAGAAGAAAGAGCAGGACGCGCAGGACTCTGTTACAAGTACCAAGTACAAAGAGAAGCCCTCCACGGCCGTGACCCGGAGAGTGGCAGGCGACCTGATCAGCATCAACGGCGTAGCCAGCCCTGGTGCCGACTATCTGCGGTCAAAAAGAACGTGGCAAGGCCTAGGGAGCGACTTTGATCAGGAGCAGGATCAGAACGGGGAGGCGAGCACGTTGATAGAGCAAGGGCGGAGCGGTGTGGCGAGGGGATATCATGTTGGAGAGGATGCGACGAGGCGTTAGATGGAAAGGATAGAGATTGTGTCGGATACCAAGCAAAGATAGGCAGGTAGGTGCATGTATGAATGTGGAAGAATAGATACAAGGTATTTGGAAAAAATAGATACATGAAACTCGGAAAAGCATATGAAACAACGCAAAAGATGATCAATAAATCCAAGACCCTTAACTGATTGCAAACAATAGATGTCCGCGAAATTCGACTCATTCGTTTCGACACGTGTATACATGACTTCATTATACATGATATGATGATCCCATATTCAAAAAGATATGCCGTGTGTCCACAGCCCAGGAAACTTTGAAACCCTCCAGTGATTTCCGCAGCACCATCATAATCCGTCCGCATAGATAGCATCCGTCCCGCGGACTCCCGCCCTAGTCCTTTCGGAATGGCATTTGCTTGTGTCTGGGTGAGCATGCTGGTTTTCTGGAGAAAAAGAGCAGGCCTACCCGAAGAACAAGAGCATCGTCGTCCCCCTGCGCGAGTCAACGCGCCTTTTTTTTTTGCTCTGTCTTTAAATCCTCCTTTTTACTTGGCTCCAATGCCTTAAACGTATACCCGTCGATGCGAATGGGAACTCCGATGGCTACTGTGTCGCGAACCCCCCCTCGAATGACTCCTATGCCGATGTCCATGCCGACTAGAATGACGATGTCCTCGTCTCTGCACGTAAAAGTGACTCCGTTCGTTCTCATAGCCCAGATCTCCACCGTGGCTATACGCCGCCAGGGCCGTAAAAGCAAAGAAGACAATGTTCATGATAGCAAACGCCCAACAGGCCTTGAGCATCCCACAGGGCTTATCGGTTTGCCATCCGAAATCAGGCACGGGGACATGATTGGGTGCGTACCAGACGGTACTCGCGGTAGGATTGGCGCAGTCAGCATCAGCAATGCCCCGAAGCTGGTAGACAGCGGCGATGAGGGTACCCATGAAGGCGAGGTCGATGAGGGCAACAAACTGGGCATTTGCAGAGGAACGATGGTAGCTGAAGAGGGTGGCAATGGTCCATGCAATGGCGAGGACAACGACAATGAAGAGGATAAGTATGGAGTCGGGTGTGAGGGCGTTGTTAATGACGAAGATGTGGATGAACCAGGCGAGCATGCCCAGGGGGGGGATCTAGACGGTTGATGGTTAGAATTGGTGGAAAAGTAAATGGTTATCTTGTCATTCATTGTTTTGTTGTCTCTTTTCTTTTTGGTGTTGCGGTCGCGAGCGCATAAGACAAGACGTACCAGCGTGACGATCTGACAGATCCGAAAGAACACAAACACCAGCGCGAACATCATGGCGGGCAGATAGCGACCGTCACTAAGACGGAACTGAAGAAATAAAGAATCCAAGCCCGTTGAGATATCTCTTCTTTTCTTTACCAACTCCCGATATACACTCGTATCACCCTTTCGCCACGATGATCGCAAGTTGCGCAAGCACCCGAGCAGACCAGCTCAACCAATGAGGTCACACAGTATGTATAGATTCTGCGACAAAGACGACGTGTAACTGACACAAACGTGGCAAAAAGGTAGGATTGTACGCAAGTACGGAATGCAAGAAAGAGGAGTCAGGGAGCATAAGGCTGTGAACCCGGGGGAGCGGAAGAGCACAGGTATTAATGTAGGTATGTACATGTATCATGTATGTACAGTACCTATCTAGCTTCGGACGGCAACGCAGATGCATAAATGCATGCAATTTACTGGTTCAGGCCATTGGGGGCCATGGAGTTTGTTCCAACTTCGTGTTGGCGCAAAGATCAGGGCCGGCCATGGATGCATGTGATTCGCCTGCGTCCGCCTTGAAAAGAAAAAGCCGCGACATTGTTCCCAGCCCTGCTATTTTGTCACGACGTGGCTGGGTTGGTTGGCCCGACAGCGGGGAAAGGCGGCCCGGCGCATGATACGGGGGGATGACGTGACGCCGAACGGCAACGTCTGAAGTGGGATTCTTCGCGCATGTCGTGCACTATAAAAGGCCGTATCACCGTGTAATTGGGCGTCCAGCAGACAGCGGGAAGATGGCGATGCCTGAGAGACACGGGATGTTCTCTTTGCGCTGTCGCGGGTTGCCGCGTAGCAGGCAGCAAACAGCGCCCAAAGTCTTTGCATTTTTATGATTTGGTGCTCTGTCGGGACTCGGGATGCCTGTGCTTTGCGCCCGCGTTGGCGGAGCTGGCCCGTGCGGGATGTCAAACGACAAATCGCCCACGGTGCTATACCTATATAGCCTCAGATAGGTATTTTATACGCTAGGATGGGTGATTTCCACTCGCCGTGATCGCGGATGGCGCCGAGACGAGGTGGAATTTGAAAGTTGGAGGTTGGAGCAACTTGGAGGTTGGCAAAAGGTGGCGGGCAGGCCCAGGCCAGTCTGGCGCTAGGTTAGAAGTGGGCTAGAGGGCATCGAGGAGACGGCCTGTCGGCACTGTTTGGCGCTGGACGGGGATTCGCATCGAGATTCGGAGATTCTCTGCCTCGTCACCCTGGTATGTATGTAGGTACATTGCTTCCCTTGCTTACAAGGGGTACAGCCGCTCACTGCATTTTCAAATCCATCATGTTGGTCGGGAAACGTACAAATAACCCTCTTTGAGCCAATTGTCCTGCTACTGATACCATCAAAAGACTGCCCTTTCAATTTGACGGTGGCACAATTAACGTTCACCTCTCCGAATCGCATAATGTCGTGGCTGTCAGTGGGTAGCAAGAAAGAAGATTTTAAGATATTCAGACTTCGTTGTTCCTAGCATCATAAGAAATGTCCCCCAATCATCCAAAACGTCGCCGCACCAATGCCAATTCGCGCCTGGGGGTATCACTTCACCGCCAATATATACCAACATTATACCAAACCTCTCCTGCACTGTTGACTCTTCCATTACATACATTCCATCACCCTAACTTCTCTCAACTGGCAGATAAACAGCCACAGCGCCCAACCATGAGCACCTCTATCCATCCATCCATAGCCACCCAAGTGCGTCTTCTGTTCTTCTGCTTTCTTAAACCTCGGGCTGTGCCTGCACTCCGGGCTGGGAACTCATCTGCGTCCCCGCCGTATCCGCATTCGCCCGCCCCTTGATCCCGTGCCCCCAGACCCCAAGCAACGCAAAGACAAGCAGGACCGTAAACATGATCCAGATGAAAAAGCCAAATGCCGTAGCAGCCTGTGCCGCCCGATATACGCTGCAGAACCCGCTCCCTGCGCAATTGCCGACTCCCAGAAAGGCAGCCAGCGCAATGGACCCCGCGAACCAGAAGATGGTCGTAATGGCGAGGAGGCCCACCGCCACGATGGAGAGGTACAGCGCCGCGGCGAAGCGAGGGATGACGAGCAGATAGATGAGCACGAGAAACGTCCAAATTGTGTTGAAGAGCATGAAGTTGACCGAGGACGGCGACCAGGACCGGTAGAAGAAGGAGCTTCCCCATGAGTTGACAGCTGTGCGCGAACCCCAACACCCATGGTTAGATTGATGCTAGAAGCGAGATAACTTGGAAAATAAGAGGGGAGAGCAAGAGACAGGAACGCGCCGAGCCAGGGAAAAGAATGGAAGACAGCTCGCGCTCGTTTAAAACCCAAGCAAAACCAGCGGCCTAAAATGAAACTGAGAGGGATGCGCAACAGCAGACTTACCATAAGCCAGAAGACCCAAAGAAATAATATTAAACAGCGCAATAGCGCCGTACAAGGCGAGGTTGGCGACGGCCGGAAGCTCCATTGCGGGCGTTGGCGACAGAACTAGATCTCTCAAGATACGATGCCGACAAGACTTTCGAGAGACTCGGATGGCGAAATAGCTGGAAAACGATGCAGATTGGTAGTAAAAATTCGAAAGAATGCGCAGCGCAACGTGACGTCAATTAATTAGGGCCGGGTCTGGTTTTAAGCTTTCCAGTGTGTAGGTGCTCTGTGGGAGTCAGCTGAGAGCTTAGAGCTCCCTTTGCATAGGTAGGAGTGGAGACGACCAGTTTTTGCTTGCACAACACAGCGAGCTGGTGAGTTATGTTCGAGCGGGTGCTTCAGGCAGATACCGCGTGCCTTTTAAATGGCTTCTCCTTTCTTTTTTCTTTCTGTTTCAATTTTCAATGTCCCATTTTCTCCCCGTTCTCTTTGTTTGGCCCCTGTCACCCGTCTGGGGGAGTGCAAAAGCGTTGGTAGTGACGTGGCGTGAGCTTGTCTGGTGTGGTGAATGAATGAATGTGAGCGGTACAACTTACAAGAGAACCCGAGTGAACAGAGAAGCCAAAGCGATGAGGCAACCGGACACTCAGCCGCTTTATATAATACCTCTGGTTCGTTCTTTTCACAAACATGGATGAATTAAAAAGGCTTGGCAAGTCGCTTTGAAGTGATCTGATGGTAGGTATTGGTGGAAAACACCCGGTCCGTAAGTAAATAGCTATACACTGGCTACGGAGTACAATACAACATGAATGCGGGCGGCAAAGCTGGTTGACGTGGCGCTCGCTGGGTTCAGCTTGCCGATGACTCCCAGTCGGAGTCCCAGCGCTCGGCCCATCCGCTGGGGCTGAGCATAGGTATGTAGGTACATACGTACATAGGTACAGTAGTACTCCGTATGATGTCCATCAAAAGACCGTGATATGGGAAAATGCTACTCTGCGTATCGTAGAACACTCGCTACTCCGCGAGTCGCATCACTTTGATCACCCATGCAATTATTTACCTATACTGCGCGTCACGTACCCGTTACTGCGACGGGCGGGCAAAAATGATATGGCGTGGGGACCAAGACGTCTTGACTCTTCATCAGCGTCCAAAATGTTCACGGCAGCTGATCCGGGAGACCGGAGGCCTCGCATGTGTTCTAGCCTCTAGGTACCTGAAGTGCTAATTCGCACTCAAAGTTGACTCACCAGGTATGTCCCGCTCGAATTACATCCACATTGCCAGATGGCGTTTCTGTGCACAGCTTCAGTACATTAGGTACCTAAATGTGTGCGGATCAGGCATATTGATCCTTGGTGTAAGTCATCTGGTCTGATTGAGTTGAGTCAAACGCTACGGCGCCATGTATGATGTGCGACTGATTGTAAGGGAGGTGCTTGACCATCCTCTGTGCCAAACATGCTGATATCCCGATTGTATTGTCGCTCTAGCTCCGCGTTGACAGCTCTGAGAGACTGGGAGACTGAGCTGAGTAACCAGACTGGTTGGCCCCGCGACGAACCGCACTCATCACAGTCATCAGTGATCACTCATGATAGGCATCAAGGCCAGCGAATCCAGGTCTAGGCCAGACATGAAAGAGGTAGAAAAAGCCACGAAAATCATGTCTTGACCGATCATGGCTTTAATAAAAGCTGACATCTGCCGCCCCACCCCCGCCGGAACCTTTAAGCTGTCATAGACTGACGCCCACCCATCCCGTCGGCGCCCCGAGAAAGAGCGACAAGGCCAGGTTGAAGTAGCCGCTGCGGCCCTTTTTTACAAGCCAACAGATGACAAATCTGCTTCAACATACTAATTTTGGTAACTAATATGGTAATATAGAGGAAGAGAGCATTCCATGGCAGCGTCGCTTCATGTTGACTGCTATTTGCCAGCCACAGATAATGACTCCGAGAGAGAAAAAGTGATAGTACAAATAAGACAAGCAGAGCGCTTTCAATTACAAGACCCAGAACCAAACGACCCGGACATCATCATCACATCACATCTCATCTCATCACATCTCATCTCATCACATCACAGAGCGTCGGTCAACGAATGGCCTAGCAAGACAGTACGCTCACCCAACCCACCAGAAAGCCACGTAAAGCCATCAACTCACTATCACCTCCTATATATCGCCAAAGTCCCCGGGACGGTTTTTACCTCTTCTCTCATCCCTCATCTTTGACCTTTATGCATCGCAAGAAACACCTAATCAGAATTTGAAGATTTCCCCCAATTTTTCTCAAATACACAAATGTCCAAAATCCTCACCGTCTTCGGCGCAACAGGCATCCAGGGCGGCTCCGTCATCCGCGCCATCCTCGCTGACAAGGCCCTCTCACGCGAGTTTACAATCCGTGGTATCACCCGCGATGTCAATAAACCCGCCGCGCAGGCCCTCACAGCCAAGGGCGTACAAGTAGTCAAGGTACAAATCCCCGCCTTTTGGTTCTGACTTACCTATATCCTCGATCCTGCAAATCGCTCCTCGCTTCTCCTTTCAATAAGGAATGATCTCTTATTACATAGAAACGACAGAAAATAAGGCGAAGGCGAAAACACAAAACCCTTGATATGATCGTGTATTAATTATGAATGAATTGCAAAAAAAAAAAAGGCCGACATGTCATCCCCCAAAGAAGCCCACCCCGCCGTCCAAAACGCCCACACCATCTTCCTCGTCACCAACTTCTGGGAATCCATGTCCCCCGCCACCGAAATCGCCCAAGGCAAAGCCGTCACCGATGCCGCCAAGGCCGCCGGCGTCAAGCACATCATCTTCTCGTCCCTCTTACACGTCAGCGATGCTTCAAACGGCCGACTAAGCCACGTAACGCACTTTGACAGCAAAGCCCAAATCGAAGCCTACATTCGCGCCAGTGGAGTGCCCTCGACGTTTGTACAACCCGGTCTCTACATGACGGGCTTGTTTGGGTTTATTCGCCAGAATCCCGAGGGGAAGCACAAGGACCTGGTGTGGGCTATGCCGGAGGGAGTCAAGGCCCAGGAGGCACAGTTGCCGTTGTTGGATGCGGAGCGGGATACAGGGTTGTTTGTCAGGGCTGCGGTGAGGCATTTCCCGGCGACGGAGGGGAGGCGCATCCTGGCTGCTACGGAGTATTATACCCCTGCTCGGATCATGGCTGAGCTGGAGGAGGTGACGGGGAAGAAGGTGTCTTACATGGAGACGCCACATGATGCCTTTAAGACGTTTCTGCCCAAGGCGGCTGCGGAGGAACTATTCGAGAACATGCTGTTGCTTCAAGATCCGGGCTATTATGCCGGGGCTGATCTTCAGCCCAGTCTGCAGCTGCTGGGTGACGACAAGCCAATCACTTGGAAGGCTTTTGCGCGGCAGAACAAGGACAAGTGGGCGTAGACACGTTGGCGTAAAAAGTGCCATCACATTCGTCTTCCTATCTCGTGTTTCCCAAGAGAAACTTCCTTGCGTATTGAAAAGGTTGTCTGGTTTTGCCCGATGCGTGAGACAGACACAAAGCTATTGTATTTTTATCTGCAGTCACTGGGTTGTTCAAGCGGGTGTGTAATAGTCATGAGTCATCTTGTACTCGGATATATTAATTATTCTTTATTGACAGACATTATTCAAAACACGGAGGCGTGTGTTTTATTTAGCGTATTCATTGGCCTTGATCCAGTCGGCTACGTCTTGGCCATCACGTCGGAGCCATGCTATCTTGGACAGCACCGCATCTCTGCTTTGCGCTAGAGATTGATCGTATCCGTTGGTGTTCTTGCCCTCAAAGAACTTGTCGACTCTGTCGAGTTGCTCTTGGGAAGTGAAGCCCGACGTCATGATGTTGACCATGCTGCCCAGCATGGACAGGCCAGGAGGTAGTTTTTCATAGAGCATCGCCCAGTTTGACTCCATCCAGTTGTACAGAGCTTTAATTCCCTCTGGGTGCGAGCGCAGGCCAACGACTGGCATGTAAATGTCCTGATCTTTGACGCCGGGGCTGAACAAGAGACCCAACGTCTTCTTGATCAACTCTGGGTTCTTGGCACGCCCAAGACTGCGCAGGCACGTGTTGCGTTCGTCACTGCTGGTGGAAGCGTGGTAAAAGTTGAGAATTTGATCGTACTACATTGTTGGTTCGAGAACCCGTTAGTTTCGGCAATCGTACACGACGAAGATATAAACAGAGTGAATGACAAACGTACCTCTTCAACGCCACCGTATTGCAGTACAATGGCAAAAACGCTCTTCCTGATGTTGGGGTGAATGGCGGCCTTGTCGCCCGACATGAACTTAGCAAACATGTCCCTGCAAGCGCCAATAATCTTTTCATCGCCGCTGATACCCGCAACTTCGAACAGCAAGGCTTTGAATTGCTGTTCAATGTGGCCGTCATTTTCAGAGAACTCCCAGCCCATCTTGTGCGCCTTGGGACTAACGAGGTTGCGCTGGAAGGTCTTGAGACCATCGGTGATGGCCTTGTCCTCAAAGACCCATGCGCTCTGAATAGCACCGAGACGAGCAACAATTTCGTTCCAGACAACGAATTCATTCTCTGAGCCAAAACCCTTGAGCAAGTTGAGTACACCAGACGTCTTTTGGTAGCCAGAGGTGGCGAGAGCACCAGCATCAGCAATCATGCCAGCTCGGTCCTCAACAGATAGCAGACCATCTTTGGCAGCCTGGCCGAGCTTCTCCAAACGGGAAGGAGTGTATGAAACCCGAAAGATTCCAGTGTGGTTTGCGTTGAGCTTGTAGAAATCTGTGCTTGGGACTTTGAAGTCTCCCTCACGTTCTCTCAGGGCAACATTTCCGTCAACACCGTCCTTGGTACGAAGGCCAAGGAAGACAGGGTACAAAACCTTGTCTTCCTCAGGCTTTACATCACCAGTTCGCAAGAAACGATTCTGCTTGACATGGATGCTGCTGTCGGCGTCGTTCTCAGTGACAGTAAGAACGGGGTAGCCGACCTCCTTGGTCCAGGCTCGCATGATCTCTTCAATTGGTTTACCGCTGACAGAGCTCAGAGAAGCCCAAAGATCTCCAGTTTGGGTGTTTCCAAAGGCGTGCTTCTTCAAGTACTGGCGCACACCCTCTAGGAAGACATCCTCGCCAATGTAGGTGGACACCATGCGAAGAACGCAAGAGCCCTTCGAGTATGAAATGGCGTCGAAGATTTGGTTAATCTCGTCCGCGCGCTTGACAGGGACCTCGATAGGGTGGGAGCTGCGAAGAGAATCCAGAGACAGTGCAGACTGGAGGTTGTCGGTAACGTAGTTTTCCCACACCTTCCATTCTGGATAGAATACATTGGCAGAGTACTGCATTATTTGGTATTGGTTTTGTTAGAAAGTTGCCAGAGAGCAAATGTTGGGGGGGTTGTATCTCTTCCAAACAGAAAAGAGAGGAAGAAAGAAAAGATAAGGAAGGCAGACATACCCAGGAAGTCCAGGTGGCAAAACCTTCGTTCAGCCAAAGTCCCTCCCACCAGTCCATGGTGACAAGATTACCGAACCACTGATGAGCCAACTCATGCTGGACAACTTCAGCAACGCGCTCCTTGGTGGCCGCTCCACTGCTCTTTTCGTCGAGCAAAAGATCAACGACGCGATAAGTGACGAGGCCCCAGTTCTCCATGGCACCTTGGGCAAAGTCGGGAATGGCAACTTGATCCATTTTAGGCAGGGGAAACTCAATACCAAAAACCTTTTCATAGAATTCGAGCGTCTTGACGGCAAGATTGAGGGAGAATCGTCCATGCTCAATATTCTGACCAGGAGGGGCGTACACTCGAACAGGGACTCTGAATTTGGTGGACTCTACGTAGTTGAGCTCTCCCACAATAAAAGCTACGAGGTAGGTGGACATCAAAGGAGAGGTATTGAAGTGGACGGCCTTTCGGGTAGAGCCGCTGACGGTAGACTGCACTTCGGTCTCTTTGGCCACATCCATATTACTCAGGCAAGTCAAGTTCTTATCAGCGATCAGCGTGACGGTGAATTTGGCCTTAAGAGCTGGCTCGTCGAAACAGGGGAAGGCTCGGCGACAGTCGGTCGCTTCCATTTGAGTGGTGGCAAGAATGCCCTCGGAGCCATCGTCTCGTTTGTAGGTGGATCGATAGAATCCAGCCATTTTATCATTCAGTTGACCGGTAAACTTGATTTCGAGTTGGGCTGAGGAGCCCTTGGCGAGAGAACCGTCGAATTCAAACTTGCTGACTTGTGTAGGCTCATCGTATGAGACCTTTGGGTTTGAGCTAAGGGTAACAGACACAGAGTCAGCTTCCGGTCTGGAGTCATGTCGAGTGACCAATTGAACTATCAATGATTTAACATGTACCTGACGGTCTGGCCATTGGCAGATATCTTGGAGCTGTGAATGTCGAGCTCAAGAGTGTGGAGGGATACAGAGCTGGAGTCTTGAACCACATCGAGATCAATGACAACAGTTCCGTCAAAGGTCAGTTTGTTCAAGTCGGGCTCTAAGGTGACATGGTAGTGACGCGGAATCACATTGGCGGGAAGCAACTCCCGGCCGTGGGTGCTGCCGGGAGCGCTACCGCCACCAGTCTGGTCGACACCCGCCTGAGCACGGCACATCTTGTCTAGATGTCGTCGGTAGGAACAACGGCGAAGCTGAGGGGTACACCTGGATCCAATCGCTTGTCGGAATGAATCGGTGTTCTGTGTAGCAAGAGGTAGTCGAGGAGCATATGCAGCAGCGGATATTGACCTCTTGTTGTTGTTGTTGATGGAAACCCTGAGCCAGAAGCAATCAGTTATCAAAGGATCTGGCTAAAAGCAGTGCGTCAAAACGGTCGCCGTCATCTGAGAGCAATTGGGCCCGGCCGAAGGTGGGGGCGGAGACCAGAATGAGGGGCAGGAAGAGTCAGGAAGCATGAAGGAAGGCAGGAATGAGGGGCGGGTTAGAGGGAGTGGCGCAACAAGGAACACTGCAGTGAAGAAAGGGCAGCACGCAAGACTCAGGAGTCAGAAGAGATGCATCTGGCACGACAAGCATATGACTACATATGTAGTCGAGTACACATTGATGTTGGACCACCAAAGTGTTTTTGCTCTGTTGCAGATGTCGCAGATGTCGCTGCTGCAAGTCGTGCTAGTGTGCAAAACAGCAATACAGGGGGTTGACATGGAGATGGTTCGTGGCTGCAACTTTGCCCACGAACATGGCACTAATAACGACTGTGTGCATCATCAGTCATGCGACTTGATATTTTCAGGAGGCACTGATAAGACATCGGGATAAGCGAATGCCACGAGAGTGATCTCCGCTCACTTGAAGCCATCAACATTCGCAGTTGAGTTGCCGTGTCTGGAAGCTGGCCAATTGCTTCGTCGATGGTCCAGACAGACAATGTGACATTCCTATTGGGGTTGATCGTTACCACTGATACTTACGTGTACCGTCGGACCTGAGCGACACTTCCGTTCTGCCGCTCGTGCGGCGGACCGCTTGATAGCGAAGCAATATAATGAGTGTTGGGTCTCTTCGCCATTATTATTGACCCAGCAAGTAACGGCTTTGTCGTCGACGTCCTGATTGCCATCGTCGTAAGCCTGCGGAGTGAAGGCTCGTTGACGGCCCGCCTAGACATCGCCGCTGCGGTTTGCAGTGCGGACATCGTGGGCTAGTTTGGTGTCGAAGAAGCGTGTGCCAGATTTGGAGGCAGAACAAAGAAGGTGAGGTACAGTATTGGTATGTACGATCAATGAAAAATCCTAAAGGAAAGGAACCGAAAGAATAGGTAGAGAGGTCATGTGAGGCAAACTGAAGACCGTCGTGTAAACTTCACCATGTGTCGGAACTTAGAAGAACCAAAGCCACGCGTGTAGAGCTCGAAGGCTGGAAACGGTCTGACCAGCGCGTCGTGCAGCCCCTTAGTGAAAAGATGGACGATTCTGCGGATACCTGGTAAACGTAGGTCAACATCTATCTGGCGAGACGCGTCTTCGAGATGTTGAACAGCGTGCGAGATTAATTTCTCACAGTGGTCAATGCGAACGTATGTAGGAACGTACCTACAGTGCACGGAGTAGTCTGTAAGAAAATTGTTCCAATGATAGGTGTCCGGCGTTCCGACCTACCAAATGCGAGAAGGACAGAATTCGTGATCCTGCGTCAGTCGTGACGATGAAAATAGGTATGAGGTACATACAACCCCAAGCGGCAACTCAAACCACCAATCGGCAATTGTCCTCGTCACTTCACTGAACGTTTATAAGCGCTTTGGTGGGTCCTAGTGCAGCGACTTCGTCGCAATCACTTCGTCGCATCGTCCGTGTTGCTGGTAATACTGAGTAGTATGTAAGTACCCAAGGTAGTACGCTACTCCAACCAGTTTGTTTCTGAACAACAACAACAACTACGTACATCTTAAAAGATCTTCATCTCTTGTAACCTGTCAGAAATATAGCTTACGTCTTTCGCGGTGGAATCATGCCCTTAGGCCCGTTTGACGCTCGGACTAAGCGGTGCCGTTGCACCGCTTGCTTTGCAAGTCATCTCAAGGTGCGAGGGTGCTTCATAGCTCCTTTGATTCGTCACCAAGCTGCTGCTGGGACAACTTGGGCATTCTCGTGGACTAACGCACACAGCATTCTAGTGCTCCGGAGATGTTCCCTGCGAGAACTGCTTTCGAAGGCGAATCACATGCACCTTTGCTGTGAGAGATCTCACAAAAAAGCTCATCCAAGTCGAGAAAGGCAAACAGAAGACGGCGGCTAATTGGTCCCTAACGGCAGCGACCACAACATCATCTTCGTCGTCCTCTTCTTTAAGGATTGTGGATGTCAGACGCGATGCCGAGCCGAGAAGTGGACATCTTCCACAATCCGTACGGCCTGCGCCAACAACAACGAGACACTTGATCGATGAGACATCCCGCTACCTCTCGTTCTTTGACCTCTTTGCAAACAATAATAGCTTTACAGGTCGAGACAGGACCACTGGTGATGATTTAAAGCAACTCGCGGAGCTACACTCGCGTAAGGGCAATCATGTTTTGCATGCCATGCTAGCAGTCGGTGGCATGTTTGCTGCCCGGCGGAACCTCACCGATACCACAGCTCGTCGGGAGACAAACCTTGTCGCGTTACAGCATTATTCATACTCAATAGCAGGTCTTCGAGAGGCAATTGATGGCTTAGCAACCTGGTCCAAGACTGAAAACCGGCGAAAAGTCCAGGATGAGCGCGTGTGTATCCTTTGGACCACATTTCTTCTCGGACTGTTTGAGGTAAATAATCCCTGATTTTGATAAGTCTTTTAAAGAGGAGGAAAACGTGGTTCTTGAGTTTGGGACGAATGTGTTGACATGGACTGTGAAAGCTCATGAATGATGCGACCGGTCACGGATGGCAGCAGCACATTATCCACGGGACGTGCATGGCGCTTCAAGCCAGCGGACCTTCATCATGTCGATCTGGCGCTGGGTTTACTTTTTTTACCCAAGCTAGAGTCTTCGAGGTCAGCCGAACTATCCTTTACAACGAGAGGACCTTTCTCTCGGAACCAGGCTGGGTGGCTTTATCGCGAAATTTGAGTTCCCATGGCGATAGCGCGTACACATGGTCACCTCTGGATTCGTTACTCGACATAATGGTCATGTGCTCTGATCTGAGAGTCCGGTATGCGTGACTATCATTCTCCGATCCATCACAACAAAACTCAAACGGCAATGTCGTATCTCTTCTCAATTAGTATCTGCTAACTGATCTATCTTGTGTGGAAATCATTTTCTTAATACACAGCGCAGGTACTTTCGTCGAGAAGACAATACACTCGCAGAACTCAAATATCACGACAGAGGCGATGGCCATCTCAGACGCCGGATTTAGGTTAAGGGATATTTTAGACAGCTGGCGTTCCGCGTACCTACACTCGCAACCACAAACCGCCCACCAGGATGATGGCTGCTTCTTTGCCGCTCAGTCCTTCACACAAAATGCTCACGTACCAGCATCACCCGCCAGCGAGTCCGCGGATTCGCTAGCCCTTCAACCAAGCATCCTGCTCTCTCACGTCTTCTACGCAGCCATCAGCATCTATCTCTCTGGGGTGTTCGACTACGACCTGCCCCACTGGGACACTATCGGTGTCTCGGTACCAACGCTCGATCAGCAGACCGTTGCGCAGCATATGTCCTCCATCCTGAAATTCACCAAGATGAGCCTAGACAGAACGTCCTTGTCACCTGTGCTCTTTCTGTTTCCATTACGAATTGCTGGTGCGAGATCTCATCACACGTGGCAGCGCAATGAGGTGGGATCTCTAGTGGCGTGTGTTGGGAAGGGATTCGCCGTGGCGGGGGCTGTTGAAGCTGATTTGATTGAGTTATGGGATTCTCGGGCGCTTCAACATCCAGGATAGCCTGTTGTGGCCGTTGCCTTCACTCGACTCCATTGGTCGCTAAACAGAGCAAAAATGTCCACGATACAGCGATACAAGACTTCGGCGATTCGACCGCGCGAGCTGTTTCATTACATCTGTTTCAGGGAGAAAGAACTCCGAAGTCCCGAAAACTGGAGAATGGTACCTTTGCTCGTCTTTCAAATCCTCAATGTCTCTACCTGTCTAAAGTTTTATGCAGAGTGTTTCGTGTCATCTGGGTATTCATCAGAAGAAATTATAAAAAAAAAAAACCTAAGAAAAAGCGACAGACTATTCGAAGCAAAAGGTTCAAGTTCAAAACACGGATTTCTTGGACCACTTGTAACTAGCACGAATACGCCTCCCGAATGCATAAAATACAAAGGGCACGGGGATCAACAGCGCCGCAAAGCCTCCCGTGATACTAGACCCGATTCCCACGCCAAGGTTGTGGTACAGCGGCCCAACCACGAGAGGGAAAGCGCCGGCAAAGCAAGATCGCAAAAATGTATTTGCGGCGACGGCCGAAGCCGCATAGGCCTGAAACGTATCGACCAGGTAATTCAGCGCTGCCTGGAAGATGGTAAAGAAGCCGGTGCCCATGAGGACGAGTCCAATGCATGGAACGATCCAGGGAATTTCGGGTCCTGAGGTCCATCCCACGAGGAACTGGCCTCCGCTGAAGAGCACGGATCCGAGCATCATGGGGGGTAACCGTTTTTCGGGAACGGCTCGATTTCCTGCCGCGTGATAATATTTGTTGTAGACAGTCTGGTTGTAGACGTTGAGGCTGCAGCCAAGGATGGCACCAATGAGAATGCACAGGAACGGTAGTGTTGCCACAATGGGCGTCCAGCCTCGGATTTCCCCAAAGATGATGGGTATAGCGCCGAGCTGCATATACAATATGCCATAGCAGAAACTGGCGTACAGGGCCATCAGGAAGCAGATGGGTGTGCAAATAAGCTGAACGGGGCGTAGCAGGAACTTGTGCGCGAGCTCGGCTATGCCGACGTCCCATTCTTCGAATTGAGCGTGCAGGGCCCAATTTCCCGTATCGTGACGCAGACGTCGAGCTTTTTCGACGAGAAGCTTCGGCGGGTAGCTCTCGTCGATAAAGATGATGGCAAAGAGGAGCATGGCGGCTTGAAGGATACCTGTCAGGTACATGGTCCAGCGCCAGCCTAAATCATCTTGATGTGTGACTGCTGCAGATACGATGGGGCCTTGATACAGAACGTCAGTACATGTTGAGGTTATCGTTTTCCACAGAGGAATTGCATTCGGTTTTCTTGTCTTTCAGCACACGATATGTGAAGTGGGCTCACCAAGCGCTGGTCCGCCAACAACAGCCATGGCATATCCCGCCATGGCAATACCTCTCCATGCCGGAGTATACAAGTCTCCCAGCACACCCCCGGTGTTGGTCACAGGCGCTGATGCGAAGAAGGCACCGAAAAACCGAGTCAGAATCAGGGTCTGGAAATCCTTTGCCGTAGCACTCCCGAAACTGAAGCAGATTGCCACAAACATGGGCACCATGACAGCCAGTCTGCGCCCAAATACCTCACTCAATGGCGCCCACAGCAGCGGGCCGATGCCAAATCCGAAGAGGAATAAAGTTGTGCCCAGTACAGCGACCTGTGTGCCGACGCCGAACTCCTCTGCTATTTGCACATTGGCCGCGGAATAAGCTGACGATGCCCAGGTCGCGGTCATAGTCACCAAGCCGTAAAGCAATGTCGTAGAAACTTTCTTATGTGTCTCCCAGTTCAGTGGGTGGTATGGGTCGTTCGGTCCTTCAAAATCGACGAGCTCGGCCTCGCTGGTAGGCACATGGGCGAGAGGGTGTGTAAACTGAGGAATGGGACGCGATCGGACCCTCGAGAGGATAGCATCTCGCCGACTTACTGCACGCGAAAGACTGCCTGTGGTAGTGGCGGATGATTCTGCGAGCCATCTTGTGCTCCTACTTCTATTCCTACTCAAGTGGGAAGACCGAGATCGCATCTCTTGTAACGTAGGACGATGACCATCGAGCTCGTCGGGCTTAGATTCGTCGCCCGAGTCGAGGTTATCGTCACGGCTGGTGTCTATCGACGATCCATCATCGTGGCTATTGTCGATATTGTCTTTCGCAGGCTCAGTAGCGGCCAGAATGGAGGCCTGGTTCCGTTCATCGTGCTCTTTTTCTGACATAGCCAGAGTGCATTATATGGGCAACCAGCGATGACAGCAAGCGAACAAAACAAAAGTGTAACGATGAGTCCAAGCTTGAAAAGTACGCGAACGGCTTCTCTCTATGATAACCAGGCACATTGGAGGCTGCCAAGCCCGACAAAGAGCCCGCCGGCACCGGCCATGTCTAGCGAAGCCGACAAAGTTGGGACTTATCCATGACGCTGGTTTGGAAACCCGTTGGAGAGAAGCCGACTTGTCTCCGCGTTGTGACGTCACTTAGGTACACTCGGAAATGTTCCCGTTCAGAATGGGCTGATGGTGGCGGCAGGTTAGCGTCCTGTCAGCCGCCGAGTTACGGCAAGGCCTCTGCGAGACTGCTGTGGTAAGAATCATGATGATAATAGGTAATGAAAGGTAACTTACTGTGGCTGCATATGAAGGTAGAGGCCTCGGTCGCAAGTGATAAATGTGAAGCTGCTATGTACATCGGTACCTCCAACACCGCCCCTAGTGAGGCTACAGATTCCGTCATATTCATAGAAAAAACTAGCTAATCCGCCGATTGAACTTTCGCGCTTCATCATTACTGATAAGCATTCAATTTTAAACAAATTAAATATGTCCCAGGCCCTTTATCATCCCGTCTGCGATCATCTATCAGGTCCATTTTTGTTTCTGATGAGAATGGCACTGCGTGGTCTTTGGAACGATCTATCGATAGTATGTCGGCTGTACTCGCATTCTGGCAGTATATCGAGAGCAAAAGAGGTCTTCGCTAAGACATGCCAAAGTTCTTTGAGTGAGTTGGGATAAATGCAGCCTCTGTAGAGCTGAGCGCGACGAGAGACTATTCATTCGAATGCCGCAGCATGATCACAAGACCAGCCGTTGATCTGGGCAAGAGACGAATGACTTTCTCCCTTCACTTTTAAAGGACCGTGGACGAGGTTCAAATCAGTCGAGAGCTGGTCCGATTTTCTCTGCTGCCGAGACTGATCCCAAGATCCTGTGATCCAGACAAATACCTCTAAAGATGCTTCATAATCTGCGCGCGCATCTCTTTTTTCGCATTATTCGCACCACAAAGACGATTTGTCGTAAACGTTATGTCCGGCCTTGTGCATTTCGTGAGCCAATTGAAGATTCCGGTCTTCTGGGCCCGATCCGACAGATCACACACTGTCAGGAGGGTCTCCTAATCAGCAGGGATCTCTGCTTTTGGTGAGCCAAAGAAACGGTGATGAATTGCACGTTGCAATCCTGAACATCTTCATGACGTTCTGCACATCATAAGACATTCAGAAACCTTGCCCAACGAGAAATTGTCAAATGCATCCTCCTGGACCGCACGAAATGTGTCCAAAACTCTTGCGTAGTGATACACAGCTTTGTGACAGTTAAAAAAAATAAAAGGTTTGTTTTGTTTTGTTTTGTTCTGTTCTGTTCTGTTCTTTGATTAAAGACGACGTGCCACTTCTCTGGTTGCGCTTGTCGATGCATTTTCGAATGTCGAAGACTTTCTTGTATTCATACACATCTTGTCGACAATTGTAAGCAATGTTTTGACGAATGTTGATGCGTCGATATCGTATGGCGCAGACTATCTTCTCCTGTCACGCAATCACTGCGTTTCTTTTTTCCTCTTTTTCTTTTTGCTAAGTTGCTTGTCATCGCAGTATCTTGTCGATAGTCGTCGGGAACAGATAGGAGGGAAACGAAGAACAGCGCTATACGGAAAGCACCAGGCCCATAACCTGTGAGCGTCGAAGGATCTCAACCGCTGGCAACTCAAATTCGCACGTGTTTCCCCTCCCTTCGGAATCTTCACATGGTCCTGCCCAGAGACTATTATTGATTGATCCTCGCTCGGTTGGCCCGTTGTCCTTTTTTTTTCGGTCTACATACACAGAGTCGCCCACGTCAAAGTCATTTCCCCATCCCGTTCGGTCTGTTGCGTCCTTCTGCCGCTGCTGGGCGTTCTATGTTCCCTTTTGCAATTTCCCACGCCATATGGATCCATTTCGCATGTGCGCTTAGTGCCGTGTGGTTCCGCTGGACGATAAATCGAGTTTCGGGTGTTCTTAGATAGTAACTCACTCATCAGCGGTCGTGACCCCTCTATATTAATAAAGGAATCCATCCCCATTGACTTGTGTGGCAAAGAAGCTTGTGCAAGAATCCAGATCAGCGAATGGGAGGATTTCCGGGCATTCATCTTGCATGTGACTGACCATCGGCGTCAACCGTTGCGTCAGACACTTGCTCATACTCATAGGTAGTCTCCAGTTCAACAGACCCTGCATGATCCCATTTCAGATTTCTGATACAAACTGCGACCTCGATCCGATGTATGTCATCTCGGCTACGTCAGGGCCCTTTTGCACGAGATTCGGTCCATGAACACGGCCGCGGGCGGTCAGGCACCCCGCGGTTTCAAGAGCCTGCCGCTTGATCGAGACGTGGTACAGTCGGAAGGCCGAGCCAGAGTCACGAGTGCGAATGTGCGCAGTTTGACGAATTAACAGAACCGTTAGCGGGATGTTTTGATGCACTCACGCATGCCATTCTAGCTGGCAGGTTTCGCGACCGATCTCCAAGTCACGGTGAAAAGGCAAAGCCAGCACAATCAAGTATACGGACCGGTCCAACGGAGAACTGAAACGAAGAAAGGGTTGTGAAGTGACCGAGTGTTTAGAAAGATGAAATGGAGAAGCCTGCACAGACAGCTGAAGGTTCCGCGGATGCCAACTGGACTTGTAAGAAACAAGGCTCCCAAGATCGACATACCCAGAACAGAGAAGATTTGAAGCCGCCAATCGAGAAATCGCCCAGGTCAACAGAGAGCTCTCACCTCTGGGGACTCTGTCCTATTGATCGCGCTTGTCATCAGGGCGACGGGCCTCTAAGGTGGCATGCTCTAACGCAAGCCTGTCGAGAAAATGCTTGCCCCCAGCACAGTCCAGGAGTAACTTCTTGTTTGCATTCTTACAAGACTCCCGCAGTATGCCAATAGCTTAGGCCATTGAAAGCCCAATCGTTATATTAGGAATCCTGCGCTGATCTTCCGCACATCTTGGAATTTCTGGTGAGCTGTGTACCCTTGTTCGAATCAAGGTAGGATGAGGACGGAACTCAATCAATTCAGAAGAGAACATAGCTCACCAGAATTTCGAAATCTGAGGATGACAGCACAAGATTTCCAACTTTCCGATCAGCCTTCAACCTAGCTTGGAGTACTTGAAGACCCTTCCTCAGATTCGGGCAATACCTTCATTGGACCTTTCGCTGGCCTCGTCCGCCATCACTTCGATGTGCTGGTTCTGCCTTTCCAGTAACATGAAGATCGGCCGCAAAAGACCTCTGGTTGTCCTCGCATCATAAGAATTATATAAAGTCTTCCGCAGCCCGTTCCGATGTCTCGTCGGAACACGTCACATCACACCATATTCGTCCGGCCTTTCGTTGGATAATAAGTGCTCGCCGAGTCGCGCATCTCGAGTTGTCGAAAACTTCTGCCTCGGCCTGTGATTTTTCTTTCTCCCGGACCGCTTCCTCAGTCGTTCAATGGTTTCAACCCGACTTCATCTTGTCACTCTGGCAACCCGAGTTATTGGCTCTTCTAAAGCGTCTCCCGGGGATCTCACTTCGAATGTGACATCATCGGCAATGACAGCAGCGACCATCCTATCATTTTAGAATAAGATACTCTTCCTCTGTCATCGTGTCTTCTATCGTGATGTTTCTCGAAATGGAGAAATTCCTAGCTATCGCGAATGACCCTCGGACTATTGTCTATCGAAGGTTTGAGAACGCATTCTCTCGGGTCGTTCATAGGGGTTTCAGCTCCGTCGTATCAAACTTTCGATAAGGGCGCGTCGTCCCGCGCTCATGTCATGGGGGAAAACTGGAATGTTTAGATTGTCCCGATGGAGTTGATCATGTTGAGTGATTTTCCTTGTTATATGCCCAACACAGAAGTCAGCATGGGCCATACTTGAGCGATGAATGTATATGTGTATTGACTGAGGATAGGAGATATAAAGAGAAAGAATGTAGACCAGATGAAATATTGGACTACATAGGTATGTGAAAACTCCATACGATGCGGTAAAGTCTTGTTTCGACGGAGTAACTGATCACATGGGTAGGTATCTGGGTACATAGGTAGGTCCTCCGCAAGTATTTTGTGTATCTACAAGGTGCAAGTTATGTACAACCTTTCACGTGGAGCTATCGCATGGGCCACAACAGGTAGGCAGAGATTCACTGCCACTGGGAAAAGGAAGATAGACTGCAACTGCCCTACAGCCTACAGGTGGCGCAGCCTGCAGGCCGTTGACAGGTTAGTACTCTGTACGTACTCCGTACGTAGCAATGAACAAATATGTACGGAGTACGGAGTACAGAGTACAGAGTACAGAGGAGCAAGCTGCAACATTCAATTGCATAGGTACATGCACGATGTGATACCACCCCCAGACAATCACAATCAATTGAAACCTGCCTCAAAATGCCTTCATTTTTGCGGTGTCCAATTGAAGGGTGAAGTAAGCCCCTCCGGGGCCTCCGGGGCTTTCGTGCGTCCGTGTTTCGTGCGACTGTGCTTTGTGCTTTGTGCCTCCAGTCCGGAGTAGTTTGAGGTACGGAGTATTGCTGCAGTCTGCAGACAATCTTTGATGGACCAGACTCTAGAAAAAGGACAAGTGAGTCGCGTACGCCGGGGCCGGGCTGCCAAGTGCAAAACGGACCCAGTCAATCGCTCACGTTCTCTCCACCCGTTGGGTACACCGTACAGAACCGTACAGTGCCTCCTAATCCTATTATGTATGTAGCTCTGGTACAATAGGTATGTACATACTCCGTACTCCGTAGCTCCAAACGACCAAGGCCATTCTCTCAGCACACGGCCTTTCAACTTCTCGCCAGTTCACTCGCAACTCCTCTTTACATTCTCTCCGCTGGCGCGTCAACAAACCTCGGTGTGTGTCCTGTCGAAGAAGGCCAACTTTCTGAAGACTTCTGATTTCATAAACTGTAAGTACCGTTTCTTTCTCACTGCAACGAGAACGGGGGCCCGCAGCGCCAGGAGCCAAGCGGAAGCAGAAAGCTTCGGGCGATTTAGAGTCCCGGACTAGCTTGTCTGTGTCTGCTTCGAAGTCGACTTGGCTCTGCCGTTGCCGTTGGTTCTCTTGATCCAATTACACGTTCAACATTCTTCATTCTTTCGTGGACGACTTCTCATTGGAACAATTTGTTGCTATGACCGGCTATGCCCGCCATTCCCCCGTTCTTATTGTGCACCTTTCAGTTTCTCCACAGCGTTGGCATAATCGTCGCGGCGAGCATGCCATGATCGGCCAAGCTCGTCACTCATCATATCTCATTATTGTCGCGAAATTTATTATCCCGTTACATGCTCTCTGCAAGTCTTGACGTACTTCGTGATATTCTGTCCGGAGAATTAGTCTCCTTGTACGAATCTATTGCGCTGTCAAGCAGTACACCTCATCGACGTCGCCGAAGTTGCTAGTGCTGGCTTTGAGTTTGGTAGCCCAGTCTGTCTGTCTCTCTTCGTCCCGTGGGCTTATTGTCATTGAACGTCTTCTCCAGGCTGTGTTGCTTCTCGTCTATCTAGCATCTGCTCGTTCTTCACTTCGGACATCCGATGCTTGAAGTACCGATGTGAGGCGATGCCACGAGACTCCAAGCACTTGAGAAGACGGGCTCTGCCTCTACAGCGGCGAGAGAGATATTGACAGCTGCAACGGTCGTGTTTGCAAAGTCGCATTCAACTCCCTTCTCTTTCATATATTCCACGTTGCAGACGATTGCGATCCTTTTGCGCCAGCAAGTAATACGCGCTGCTACGGCAGAACGGATTATGACCATGCCCAGCTTGAAACTGACCGGCTCGCAGAGAGGTGCCCCCTCCCGCGCAGAACACCACTTTCTCTCATCGCCAGAGCCCAGCGTTGGCGAACGACACGAAACGGTACCATCCCGCGACATCTTGGATGGTTCATCGAAATCGAATCGAGACGATACACCAAGCTCGCCAACGAAAAAGATATTACGATATCCATCGATAAGCAGCTTGAAGAGTGGCCTCATCTCCCGCTTGAATCCCAATAAGACTAGCCGCGGCTCAACAGATCAGCAGTCGTCGCATGGCGGCACCTCGGTCTCTCCTACAACGAGCCCTACTTCTGCGACAAGAGTAGGCTTGAAACACAGCCTTATAAAACCTCTTCCTCAAGCGCCGTCCGAATCGAGCTACTCGACCTCCCCAGAAATCGGTAGGCCCGCCATTGGTGGACACCAGTCTGGTGAGGAGCTGCACACGCGATCGTTAGAATTGAATATGGACAGTAATTCAAACAACATGGAGTCGTCAAGCTCCGCTGCTGAAGAGCAGCTGTATGGTAACCAGGACCAGTACATGCAAGATGTAATGAGCAGTATGAGTAACTTGGCGAGCTCGGTTCGACAAGAAACATACGACGACGAAGACAACGAAGAAGACGACGACGGCGACAGAGACGGCTTGACACCGCGAAGCACTGGCCCTGAGTCGGCTACACCATCGCCGGCCGTCGATCAGGGAGAAGGAGCCACTGGCTCAACAGCTGGCATTGCCACACAAGGCTCATCACACTTGTCAGGATTAATGTGCAATGTGCATCGTACAACAGGCCGTGAGCCGCCGCCGCTCGTTGGTGCTACTACTACTATTCTTGGAGATAAACTATATGTGTTTGGTGGCCGGATCTTGTCACGGAGTCGCCCCGCGCCCTTAACATCAGATCTTTATGAATTGGACCTGATATCACGTCATTGGACCAAACTACAGACGGGCGGAGATGTTCCTCCCCCACGATACTTTCACTCCATGTGCGCTTTGGGGGATACGAAGATGGTTTGCTATGGCGGCATGTCACCTGCGATTACTACCAGTCAGGCAGCATCGGAAGCGGAGGAGGAGCAACAAGCAGAAGTCACCGTCATGTCCGACATATATATTTACGATGTTGGATCTCGAAAATGGACCTACGTACCAGCTCAGGATGCGCCTCAAGGCCGTTACGCACATTGCGCTTGCATCCTGCCTTCTGCAACTTCCTTCTCCTCAAGTCGTGCACCATTAGCAGCTCTACAACACAATATGTCATCTACCAACCCGAATGAAGGTCGAATCGGTGTCAATGTTGATGGGTCTGGTGGCGCAGAAATGATAATTGTGGGAGGGCAAGATGGCGCGAATCATTATATTGAACAGATTAGTGTTTTCAATCTTCGCAGCCTGAAATGGACGTCAACGCAACCGCTAGGGAAAAGCTGTGGTGCATATCGTAGCGTTGCTGCCCCTCTGCCTACCTCTGTGTTTGCAAACATTGGCAAGGCATGTTCGGACAGCAGTCATCGAGGTGATGCCGGTGGCATAGGTCAAGAGTCCCGTGAGACTGGCTCATCGATGCTAATCTACTCCAACTACAATTTCCTGGACGTGAAATTGGAGCTACAAATCCGGTCGTCGGATGGCACTTTGACTGAAAAACCTATGGCAGGACTGCAAACCCCTCCAGGACTCCGATTTCCCAACGGCGGCGTGATTGATTCCCACTTGCTTGTCAGTGGAACATATCTCACCTCGTCAAAGCAGGAGTATGCTTTGTGGGCTCTCGACCTTCGAACACTCGTCTGGAGCCGCATTGATGCAGGAGGTGGTGTTTTCGGCCAAGGTAGTTGGAATCGCGGCGTACTATGGAACCGGCGGAACGCTTTCGTGATTCTGGGTAGTCGGAAACGCAGTCTTGTTGATGACTACAACCACCGACGAATCAATTTTACTAATGTCTGCACGGTGGAACTGGAGGCTTTTGGATTCTACGATAACCCGCGCAAAACAACCCCAATGTCAGGCTTCGTTTCCGCGAGCAGTCCTTTCTCTAGTCCCGGTTCAAGTCTCACACGGAAAGCAGGCTACACGGCTGCTGGACGCTATCACTCGAGAGCCAGCGAAGAGCTAGGAGACAAAGCCCTTGCGATGCGAGAGCTGGCTGACATGGATATCTTATGTATCGGTGGCGAGAGAATCCCGGTGAATTCGCGAATCGTCTCTAGAAGGTGGGGTCCATATTTTATCCAGCTCCTGCGCGAAGGCACCGCACTTGACGATGGGAGCGATGCGGCGACGCTCCGATCAGGTTTCTCAAACAGACTCCCACGTACATCTGCATCGACTATGATGTCAAATTCCAAGGACGGAAGCCAATTACCGCCTTCGTCAAGCGGTGCTAGCGTGCTGTCAGCATCAAATGGCGGACCAGGCTCCAGTATAACTACTGGCATGTCCGGTAGTATCGGGACTTCTTTGAGCGATGCGGCGTCCGGACAAGGTGATGGCCAACTCAATGCAGCCCCAACATCTCGATCCTTACCGCCTAGTTTAAGACCGAGATGTCTGTATCTTCCTCACACATACTTGACTGTGCAGGCTCTGCTTCACTTCCTGTACAAGAGCTCGCTGCCTCCCCCGACATCGCCTCTGTGCACACCTCAGATTCTGTGCTCCTTGTTGCAGATATCGCGCCCTTATCGCATTGATGGTCTTTTGGAGGCCGTGATTGAGCGCCTACATGGACTTCTCGACAGTCGCAATGCGGCTGCTATTTTCAACGCCACAGCCATGGCTGCTGGGGGTGGACGTGGCATAGATGGCTCCCTGAACCCGAATTTCTTCATCAGCATGTCTGATCCCGTAGGGTCACCTACATCAGTCTCTGACTTCTCCATAGGCGGGACAACCGCGAATGAGTCGTCCGCCGATCTGGCCGCAGTAGCAACAGGCCTCAGTATAAACACCAACATGCCAAAACCTGGCCGTCCGCTGAGCGGTGAGATTTCGGCTTCGACCAGTATCAGCGGGTCTGATTGGAGCGCCGAATTAGGAGCGAGTGACGCCGACAAAAGCTTTGTTTGGACCGGAGAGCGCAGTAGCGTCATTGGCTTGCAGAAGCGTGGTCTTCGTGGCTTAATGGAAGGACGGCGAATGCGGGAAAGAAACGGCACGGGCATGGGTATGGACAGTGTGCCACGAATGGGCGACTCTACGGGCTCATCTTTTCCCTTGATGCAGCAAGGAGGTGGAGGCCAACGCGTTGGTTTGGGCATAGCTGACTCCTGATGATATGGGACGGTTCATAGAGTTAATGTCTTTTGCGGTTGAAAAGGGCTGCTTGTCGTCATGACACCGCCCAACCAAGTCTCCAATCTCACGAACTGGCAAGGTTTCATCAATGGCCAATACGGCAGTACGAAGGTCATGATGTTTTAATCGAATACTTGTCGCAATTAATCGAATAGTTGAGTCGCAATGTCGAGCCAGTCGTTTGAGTAGGGCCATGTGTATAGGTTCAGGATATATACAACAGACAAGCTCGGCAAATGTAACAATAACAACCAGGACAGAAATATGCTAGATGTCGTTCATGGGTTCATGTGGCGGCAAAATTAGTATAACGTTTCGTCTTCAACTCCATAGACCATAAACAGAGGATAGAAATGTGAATTGGTTGTCAATATAGTAATATGATGAGTTTACCAGACAATTATTGGACAACCTGGATTTGTCTTGAAGAAGTCAAAGTCGAGTAGACCCTCATGTTCGTAACAAATATGGTCTACACAACGCCTTGAACATTCATTTCATCAGAATGCGAAGACTTGAATCCGCGAGCCGTATAACCAAAGACTTGAGAAAAAGAACAATGATAATCATGTGTTTCCATAATCGTTTGAAGCATTGCAACATAGCACATCATTTGGAAAGATAGAGCACGAACACGATACGCCCGGGCTTAGATACTTACCAGACTGCTACGCATGTGGTGCTTGAAGAGGGAAAAGGTGAAGTGGGATGGAGAGGGGGAAGCGATGTTCATAGCTTGACGCGGCCACCTTCGAGTTCCTGCCATTCTCGGTCTCGGAATGGCACGTAGGTGTCTCCCTTGAGCCAAAACAGCTCTCCCTCGGCATGCGGATTGTCTGGTTTTACGCCGGCGAGGCGCAAGACGTGCTTCTGCTGCTTCATGGTGCCAGTCGTTTGAGTGGCGCCGCCAACTTCTTTCAGAACGCGGAGGAAGATGGGCTGGGCGTATCGTGGAAGGGTCGATCTGACGTGTCCTGCTAGACTGCGAAGGACGTTCTCGTTGGGTTTCGTGTCGAAGGTGATGGCGACGCAGCCGGCGCGGCCGTCATGGTGGGGTAGGGCGACGCCGTAGACGTTGGCTTCGCGCACGGAGGGGTGACGACCGACTGCTTCACTGACCTCGACGGTGGACACGTTCTCCGACTTCCAACGGTAAGTGTCGCCGATGCGATCCATGAAATACATGCGGCCATCTGCATCCCAGCGTGTTACATCCCCTGAGCGGAACCACGCATCTCCCTTTCTGAATACGTTCCGTATGATCTTGGAAGACGTTGCGTCTTTGTTCCCGTAGTACCCTTGGAATCGTCTGTGGATGTTCTGTGGATCAAGCCTGCTGATTAGTTCGCCTGGGTGGCCAGCAGTCACTTTGATGCAGAAGCCTGTCTTTGGATCCCTTGTTGGTAGATGCGTTACCCAGTCCAATTTGACGACGGCAAGACTCAACGATTGCAAACCACCGTAAAAAAGTCCACTGCGGCCGACGGCACCAGCTGCATGGTCATTGCGACTGAGGTTCCACAAGCTAAACGGGCCTTCAGTGGCACCATAAAATTCCAGGACGGTATCGATGCCAAATCGTTCCTTGAATCCATTCCATATATCGGGACGAAGACCGTTGCCAAAGGCCGCTGTAACCTTGTGCTTCTTGTCCATGCATGTGCCGGTGACAGGGTCATGCTGGGGAGGTGCTGCCAGTAGATAACGCAAGGTCTCGCCAACATACTGAATGATCGTCGCATTGCTTTGCCTGACTTCCATCCAGAACACCTTAGTGGAGAACTTGCGCCCTATTGCCTGGGTGCTACCAGCCAATATGGTGGAGCAGAAGGAAAGCAAGGAAGCTGCAGAGTGGTAGAGAGGCATCGACTGTGAAAAAAAGGGAGATGTGAGTTTGATCATTCGGATTGTAGATTGTTAAACAGTGGTTGGATTAGCAGCGATCCTGGATGTTTGAAGGATACGTACGGTGTATATGATGTCATTTCCTCCGCGAGCTAACAGTGTTTCCGAAAAGGTACCTCCAGCGATGACCTTGGCCCAGGAGACAACGGCTGGTTTCGGTGAGCCTGTAGTCCCAGACGTGTAGATCAAAATGGCTAGATTGGACATGTCATCCTCGAACAGGTCCGAATCCGGGACTCTCTCTGGAGAAGTGGCATCTACCTGGAGTCTCACGTCGTGGGATAAAAGTACGAATTGAACGTGACTGAGTTCGTTTCGCACTTCGTCTGTGAAATTTCCGGCGACGGTGGGGTCAATCAAGCAAATCTTGGACTTGGCAACGCCGATGCAATGCGACAACGGCTTGCCAGTCAAATTGTAGTTGATGAAAGCTGGCTTCGCGCCAATGCTCCACAACCCTAACCACACGAAGATGAATGTATCTGAATTCTCAAAATCCATGGCCACTACATCGTTGGGTTTGATATTGAGTGCAGTGCGCATCCATGATCCGTAACGAAGAGCCTTGTCATATACTTGAGCGTAGCTCAGTTTACGCCCTTCAAATATAAGCAGATCCTTGTGGGCTGTCGACGGATGCTTGGCTCGTTCTTCAAAAATGTAGAAGGTAGAGAGACGGCCACTGCGTTGGCGAAGAAGTACGCGGCTCGCTACTTTGAGAGATGATTTGAGAAGCATGCAATCGTACCAAAAAGAAGTCCTGGCGTTGAGGTAGGCCAGCGCTGCAGCGGTCGCCGGGGCCGTCACGACCAGAGAAACTATTACTTCTCGATCAGTATTCTGCATCGTACTTTTGCACGCTGCCTACTTGGTCGGCTTAGGGCAACCACTGGAGATTTTCCTCAAAACTTACGAGCCATGTCGAAATGCACAGAAACTAGCACAGAGATATCGGCCTAGGGGGAGTATACGAGAAGGAAGAGGAGTTAAAAATGAATCTTCTTATCGAGAGCTTGCTAGCTAAGGCGAGGAGCTGTGCGCAATACGGCTCAGGACAATGTGGTTCAAGGCAATATGACAAAGGACCACTTCAGCGCCAAGAATTGCAGGAAATAGACGCTTTGATATAATTCCGAACACAGCAGCAAAAGGCCCCGGCGTAAGTGGAACGTTTATAATGGAATCTTGGTTCAGAATGCTTTCGCGAGCCGAGGCGGAAGCTGAGTGAGAGCCCTGTGCAATCGTCGGCTTCATCCGTCGCTCGTAGAGACGGATCTAAGGGATGTACCTGTTCCAGTGTTCCTTAAGTCTGTGAATTGTAGGCTGCTTCCTTGCGTCCTTTGAGAACTGATCATTTCGGCATCGGAGAGCCACAGATTTACGTCGCTATGTCCGGTTTTGTTTTGTTGGTCAAGGCGGCGCCATGATGCTAGCCAAAGCGCGTGGCGGGATAACATTTGTTGTGCGAATCGATTTAGTGGACCGCCTTTGGTACCTAACTCTCCCTGGGTTTCGGTCGTCAGGAGTTAAGGACTCGGACTCTATGTATTACGGCGAGTGAGACAGGTGGACCAAGTGGACAAGTTTCGTGAATTTGACGGCAGTGTGCATTTTTGAGGGTGAGGGAAACCGCCGGCGTCCATCCGAAGACACCACGAATTGTCGTGATGAAGCACCTCACCAGTCAAAAAGAGGGTCTGGGAAGGTGCTCTCGCTATCATTAGCAGTTGTTAGCTGTCGATCTTTACACCAGAATAACTGCTTGGGCCCCCGGATAGAAAGCTGGTGTCTCAACGTATTGCAGTACTACGCAGTCCGCCATGAGCGAGTAAATGCCGTGACTCCGGCCATGTGGCCACTGGCGAAACGCAGCACACAGGAGACGCGACTAGAGAAGCTGAGCTTTGCTAATTTTTGCTGCTTGAGCCGGAGTAATCAATGGCCGTTGATCCTGTCCCGTTATCAGCGATTGGACCATCGGAAGGAGGAATTGCACGTGAGATCCGCGCAGCACCGCGCAGCACCGCGCAGCACCGCGCTTTTGGCTGGCACCATCACGATTCACGTATGTACGGAGTAGGTGGGTACATGTGTACATACCTCCTAGGTAAAACTCGGCCGAGGAACAGGTGCCCGGGGCCCGCCACGTTGGTAATGTTGGAGATTGACGTGGCAAGCCCCTGCAAGCTGGTGGAGGTTCGGAGTGTACACACATAAAGAACGGGCCAACTTTTGTTTGTATGTCGTTCAAGGTTAATCAATGTGTGCTTCAAGAATCAAGATGACTTGCTTGCTTGGGTGATGGCTGATGGCTTTTGTCTACGGAGAATAAGTAATCACTCCCAAATTCCAATGCACAATCTACGGAGAAGGCAATCGCACGGGGTGGTCTTGCTAATAATGGATAAATTGCCCGCGCGTGTCTCTCTCACACGGAAGGTGCGACGCCAAGGCACTCCCGGATCCATGCCGGTTGTCCAACCAGTCCAAAACATGTTACTAAGAGAAAGGAGAGAAAGAAGAAACACAATAAGGGGCAAGAGAAAGAAGACGAATGAAGGGAAGCGAGATAATGAACGGAAAAAGGGAAGTCGAAAGAAATGGAAGAAAACGAAGAAAACCCGAAGTACATACATACCTTGCATCCAAGATCGTTCTCATGGGGTGCATTGGATGTATAAGACAGAAGAAGGCTCTACGGAGTATACGGAGTATTGGCGCCGTGAAAAGCCAAACTGAACCCTAGCAGTCTAGGTAATTGAATCATACGGAGTACAGTGTAGGTACAGAGTAATGTCGCTGTTGTTGCACATGATGCATGGAAGCCAGTGGCCAGTGGCCGATCACACGTGATGGGGTGATGGGGATGGGCGCGTTTCGCCACATGCGCTCTGCTCAGCCTTGCTCTCCGACGCCACGTTGGTGCCACGAACTTTACGAGAGCTTCTGGTGACACCACCCGGTCCGACAACAACTCCAGCAAATAGTAGCAACAACAGCAAGTGCGCGTTCCGGACGAGCATTCACTCCGAATGTCATTCTCTAGGCAACCTCGTATACGCCAGGCTCTTGAATGCCTCGTCCTCAAGCAATCTTCCGAGTGAAAGCAAGAGACAGCTGCAGTGCATAACCGGCCGATATCTACTTGGTACACCATAAACGTACTCCGGTCAGCGAACAGTTCAGGTCGATTGCGCGCCCTCCTCGTTCGCGGCCAATTGTAGCATCCAGAGCCTGTCAGAGCTTGGAGCTCGGCGTCTTCGAACACTAGAGGACAGCTTGCTTGTCCGCCACTCGGCCGCCATCATGGCATCGTCGTCGGCTGAGGTAGTAGCACCTCCACCGCCATCAGAAGCGCCTGCTTCACCCAAACAGCCTCCGCCAGAGAAGCCCAGCGACACGCGACGAAGATCATATGTCATCCTCTCCTTTTGGATTATTGTGCTCTTTCTGGGACTGCCAATCTGGTGGCGAACTACCTCAATCTATCGGGCAGATCTACCGCTGGAGAGAATGCTGCAGTGGGCTGATGGCAAGGTAAGACTGCAACTGGTTCATGTCTTCTTGGCATCTTTACTTTAGGACGAAAACAACTAACACGGCCGGTCATAGGCGTGTCGACCAACGTTTCCTCTGCAGATAACCATCTGTGCCGATACGATAGCTAAACAAGAAGCTCAACATCTCACTCGCCTCACACAACATGCCCTCGACGATCTCAACGATTTCGCTGGCCACCATCTGCGGCTCAAGCTCGACCAGGCTTGGAACACGAATTCCGCCATTGCGAAACAGTACGATCCTGAATCGACTCTCACCATCAACCTCTCGCCGGGTCAAACCAACTCGGCCTCTTTAAGCCCAGAGTCACCCATACTCGATATGACGTATGCGCCACACTCCATTCCATCTCAACACTCCGCCTCTTCTCCTTTAGCTACATACATAGCCAACGAACTGCAAACAATTTTCGCGGAGGAACAGTCGATTATATCCTATCTTCTTTTCACGTCTTCCATGTCTTCCAAAACACGACCGCAGGGCTTGACTGCGGACACTGCAGCCGTGCTTTCAAAGCGAACAACGAGGGCCCTCCGTTATGCACCAACTTATCACCTGAGCTTTTCCTTGTTCACAGACGGTGTCTTTCCAAACACTTGGGATATTCATGCTGCGATCAGCGAGTACATGAAACCTCTGCTGGATGTGCTAAGGCCGATTCACAATTTCACAATCGACACACAAGTCCAGCTATATGCCACGCCTGGTGTGCAGTCTCAGACTCTCAACAAGGAACACCTGGCTTCATTTGTCAATGCCGCGGAGTGGCCTCTTTCACCATCGATCGGTGGTGCGCCGACGGTTAACTTCATCATATTCGTTGGAAACCAAACCATCGGTCCTAATGACGCAGAAGTCGAGAACTCGCAATCCTGGATGATCCCCCAATGGGGCTCTGTATATCTCCTGCACATGCCGCCCGATGAGAGCCACGTGCCGACGAAAGCTCTCAAGCATCCAATGCTCATGTTCGGCCGCCATCTTCTCACCCTCTTGGGTACCCCGCAATCCGGTTCCCTTCCCTTGCGGCTATCCACTCTTGCTCGGATACGCACGATGGACCTGCTTCTTCGAGCTGCCTCCTCACTTGGCTCTTTGGCTCGCCTATCGCCCAGTCTACCATCGATATCGATCCCGCGGACCGTTGCAGATGGAGTGTCAAGCTCGCTGCAGCACTTGGAGCAAGCCTGTGCTAATCTCGGCGGGGCAGAGGGCTTGCTGCACGCGCAAATTGCCGAAGAGGAGGCCGAAAGGGCATTTTTTGAAAAGAGCATGGTTGGCCAGCTCTACTTTCCAGATGAGCACAAAATTGCTGTTTATCTGCCGTTGCTTGGACCTACGGGCGTACCTCTCGTGCTGGGAGCCATTAATGAGATTAGGAATTGGATCAAGAGGCGGAAACAGAAGGCGCAGGAAGCGAAAGAGAAGAAAGGCCAGTAGGTCCAAAACTTAGACAGTGTACGATAAGGTCTGCGACGTGGGTCGTTAATCAAAATGATGTACATACGATGACGGGATGTTCGGATCTTCTCTCTTCTTCTTTTTTAGTGATGGAAGAAATCGCAGCTTGCTCGGTGTCCGATTTTTCACCAGCCGCGATTGGGGTCTTTTACATCATAGGCCGACCCATGATACATAGGTAGGAAGGTATGTCGGTATGAGGTACACACATATCTCATTATTACGGTGAAGCGCCTAGCAGCGCACAACACCCACCCACTTTGGCGCACGGGAAAGCCCCGCCCGGCAGGAACGGGTGCAACGCGCATTCTGACAACGGCCAGACGTCAGACGAAAACGACGAAAACTACGACGACAACAACAACATCAGCAACAACAATATTAACAGCAGCAGGAAGAAAAGCAGCGGCGGTCCCGCGAGATCCATATTTTACCACCATGAGCAGTGACATGAAGTGAATGCAGCCGCAAAACCATGCTGCCCGAGCCAGCTCTGACCTTCACGATACCCAGCCTCCACGATGGAACTCGGTTGGACTGTCGCATATACCACCCCGCGTCGTTGGCCGCGACAAATCCGAGCGCCTCGCCATGGAAGAAGCATGCTGCTGTTCTTGCTCACCCGTATGCGCCTATGGGCGGAAGCTATGATGATCCTGTTTTGGGGAGTGTTGCCGCAACGCTGCTCGAAGCTGGCTATCTCGTGGGGACCTTTAATTTTCGGTAACGTCTTTGTTTCTGCAAGCAGGGAAGAAATCTTGGGGCTGACCGTGTTTGAGAACCCATCTAGAGGCGCAGGACACTCTGCAGGAAGAACCTCTTGGACTGCCAGGCCCGAACGAGACGACTACGCGAGCATGATTGGATTTACAGCGCATTATGTACACTTTCTTGATCCATTTTCACGACTCGTGCAGTCGAACGCGAAGGATGAAAATTCGGACGTAATGAAAGGCTTGACGGATGCGGCCGAGCAAGCGACGACGAGGCCTCCCTTTTCTTCCTCGGAGAAAATTGAGCCGCCGTCGTTGCTGTTGATGGGGGGTTACTCGTATGGCGCCATGGTGACTATGCGATTGCCACCTATAGAGGACCTGCTCTTACGTTTCTCTTCGCCAGCGGCTGATTCCGACGTTGCGCAGATACGCCTTCGAGCCCAGCACTTGGCGGAACAGCAGAATCTGATACTGGGAAGCGTGCGAACTTCTATTTTACAGGCCCAGAATCCACGCAATCCCCAGAGACAGTATTCAGGCGGAGTGCGGGTCGGGGGCAATGAGAGGGAATGGTCACCCAGGAGAAGTCACGATGGCCAGAGCCGAAGACGCATTTCCCTGGATACTGAGGACAGGGCCCGGAGAGGGGTGCACGATTTAATGGGCAAGAGGACAGCTCACAGTTCTGGACATCATTGGCACAGGGGTCAGAGACGGTCGCGGTCAACGAGCAGCTGCGCAGAGTTTCGCGATGGCAGGCCATTGTGGGATTCAAGAGCATCCGAGACCGCTGCTGCTGCAGCAGGGTCTCCGGAGAAAACCTGCGGTGCCGAGCAGGAGGCACAGCTAGAACAGCTACCTGTGTTATCTCATTTCGTGGTTCCTCGGCCGGCTTACGTCCTGATATCCCCCTTGCAGGGACTAGTTACCCACCTGGCCACCATGTCCTTCTTGCCGGCCTTTGGCAATCAGAAAATTGATGACGCGGCACAGAAGAAACTGGTGCACAACCCAACATTGGCCGTCTTTGGGGACAATGATCTGTTTGTCCCGGTCGGTAAGCTACGCTCGTGGACGACGAAGCTTTCTTCAAGAGACGGCTCGAAGTTTACAGCATGCGAAGTATGCCACGCGGGACATTTCTGGACAGAAGAGGGTGCCATGGCGGATATGAACGGGAGCGTTGGGGCGTTTGCGAATAGTCTTGTGTAGGAGGGGTCCGCGGTTAAAAATCACTGTTGCACCTAGGGATACCCGTTGTCTCAGCCCTTCTTTCTTCTGCTTGCCTTTGTGTCATATCCTTCCTTATTTTTCGTTGGGATTATCATGCATGTGCTGCTGCGGCTCTTGATTGGGGAGGCGGCGACGGTGGTTTCGTAAGGCGCAGAAAGAGATAAGAGTACCTAATGTACCTACGAATGACGATTGGCAGCAAGAATTATCCACATGGCAAGATTCAAAGGAAGAAATTTGAGGATTCGGGGTTCGGTAACAGGTCCCCATTAGGTAGGTAGGTAGGTACCCGTTCAAAGTTCAAACAATTATCTCCGCATCTCATGTTGCATTACCTATTGTGCTCGGAAGCGCCGATTAGGGCTGTGCAGCAGCTGTGCTTGTGCACATGTGACATAGGTACCTACTACCTATGTACTACCTACTTAGGTACCTAGTGTATGTACCTACCTACATAATAAAGGACAGCGTTGGCGCAACAATGGAAAGTAAATAATGGGGGTTCGTTATCCGCAGTGCCGCAGTGTCGTAATGATATCATCCGTGCGCCCTTGAACGCCACCGAGCCAGGGGGCACGTGAGAAAGTGCGAACAAGTAATATATGTAGGTTAATAATACCTTGTACTCAATACTTACTCGTCCCACGATTTCTCTCACCATCGTAGACGAGTAGGTACCTACTCGGACTCTGGAGTAGGTACGTACATATCAGTGCAATCGCAGCTTGTACCATCGGCATCTGCCAAACGTAACGGATCAAGACGGCCCCCACAACACCGCCCGCGGAGTGCGAAATCGACGACAGGTTGTCCTTGTGCAACGAGCTGAAAAGGGCATGAGAATACGGTCTGAGGCGTGTGAGCGCGATGGGGGTGAGGGGGTTGGGGACCTCACTCTGCGGCCGCCAAGCTAGGTAGGCCATTATGCGCATACGTACCTAGGTACTCCGTACAGTACAGTACAAAATGGTGCAGATCGTCGTGGAGCTCGTTATCTAGCCGAATACAACAGGTAGTCACAATGGTCACAATGGTCACTAGGCCGACGCGGCGGCGCATGGCGAGCATCATCGGCAGCATATCGGAAACATCATCGGCAGCAATCATTGACCAACTTCCACTCCAAACGGGGTGAGGGGGCCCCTCAACGCTTATGGCGCTGCTATGTTGTGCAACTGCCGTCAAGGCCGCAGCAAATGGTTGTTTTAGATCCTTGACCATATCTACGAGGTTCCTCCCCAACTCTGGGCTTTCTGCAATCAAGAAACCTGCTTCGTTGCGACTTCCATTTCTCTGCTCGTCATCGTTCTATTCAGCGGCATCCACCATGGCTCAAAACGTCCAGCTCAAGGCCCCCAACGGCGTCGAGTTTAGCCTTCCCACTTCTCTCTTCATCAACAATGAGTTTGTCCAATCGACCGCTTCCCGAAAAATCACCAGCATCAATCCGAGGTATGTTGTCCCGTCTACAAAGGAAAGAAGCGACTGCATCTGCGTACTTGCTTCCCTGACTGCTACATATTGCTGCCGGATTCCTTCGTCGTTGTCTTTTTTGCCTTCTCTTCAGCACGAGCAGAGCTTCTCGACTGACACGTCACTCCTCATCTCAGCAACGGCGAGGAAATCTGCACCGTCGAAGCAGCGTCTCCCGCAGACGTGGACCGCGCCGTGGATGCAGCCCGCGCGGCCTTTAAACACCCGTCATGGCGGGACATGACTGGCGCCGATCGTGGCATGCTGATGCACAAGCTCGCAGACCTGATTGAGCAAAATCGGCGTGTGCTTGCGACCATTGAAACATGGGACAATGGCAAGCCTTATAGTGTTTCTTTCAACGAGGATCTGGCAGAAGTGATCGCCTGCATCCGCTACTACGCTGGCTGGGCAGACAAGATCCATGGGCTGACCATTCCGACCACGACTTCTAAGCTCGTATACACGCTCAAGCATCCTGTTGGCGTGTGCGCCCAAATTATTCCCTGGAATTACCCACTGGCCATGGCAGCCTGGAAGCTGGGTCCCGCGCTGGCTACCGGAAATACCATTGTCTTGAAACCGTCGGAGCAGACGCCGCTATCTATGCTATTCGTGGCCAATCTGGTTCGCCAGGCTGGTTTCCCCCCCGGTGTACTGAACATCTTGAATGGCTACGGTCGAGAGGCTGGCGCTGCTCTGGCCTCCCATCCGGGCATCAACAAGATAGCTTTTACCGGCTCTACTCAGACTGGTCGTGAGATTATGAAAATTGCTTCCATCAGCATCAAGAATGTCACCCTGGAGACAGGTGGAAAGTCTCCACTGCTGGTCTTCAGCGATGCTGACATTGAGCAGGCTGCCAAGTGGGCCTTTGTAGGCATCATGAGCAACCAGGGACAAGTTTGCACTGCTACAGCCCGGCTCCTGGTGCATAGACCGATCTTGGACAAGTTCACCCAGGCCCTTATCCACGAGATCAAGACATCTGTCAAGATTGGCGATCCATTTTCTGAGGACACGACGCATGGACCCCAGGTCTCAGAAGCTCAATACGATAAAATCATGAGATATGTCGAATCCGCTAAAGCTCAAGGCGCCAAACTCGAGATGGGCGGCTTGTCTGCCCATACGACAAAAGGCCAGAAAAAGGGTTTCTTTATAGAGCCTACTCTCTTCTCAAATGTCACCAGAGATATGGACGTCTTCCAAGATGAAATCTTTGGGCCTTTTGTAACCATCACGCCGTTTGAGGACGAGAGCGACGCGTTGGAAATGGCCAATGACTCAATTTACGGCCTCGCAGCTGCTGTTTTCAGTCAGAATGTCGAGCGCGCACATAGAGTGGCTGCTACCCTAGAGGCTGGCATGGTTTGGATCAATTCGTCCAACGATTCCGACATACAGGTTCCCTTCGGAGGAGTCAAGCAGAGTGGCATTGGCCGTGAGTTGGGAGAGGCTGGTCTGGCTGCCTATACCGAGACCAAGGCAGTGCATGTCAATTTGGGGTCAAAGCTATGAGTTGTTTATGTGGGTGTTAAGATGACGTTCCTATTCATTTTCTCTTCCCTCCTTTTCCTTTTGGAGATGTACCATGATCATGGAAGTACTTTGCTTGCTTGCTCGGTGCACCGTTTGTGAAAATAGTACGGTTTAGCAAGCGAGCATAATTTTTATGACACAAGAAAAGCGCCTAAGCAATAAATTGAAAAAAAAAACACATTTGTCAACCTGCTTATGAAATGCCGCATGCATGAATGTATGCTAAACGAAGAAAGCTTGTCAAAGGTTTACTCCAAATCAGAAGAATTCAAATATCAGATTGCCTATTCGTGAAATATGCTCGTCCTCATGTCATCCAACTAAGAAAGACCTCAATGTGAAGTATATGTATAGCAGAGGGCCGCGTTCTCTCGGCCACACGCGGGCCCAGATCGCGAAACCTCTTTATGCCGCCGGAATGTATGTACGGTCAGCCAATATAAACAAGTGAACTCAAGTCGCACCGAGGCCGAGTAACAATGTTTAAAATAGGAAGAGAAATTACTAGGAGAGGAAAAAAATGATGAGGCACCCCTAGATGTTATCGAGGGCACGGCTACTCTGTCCATGTAGCGAGCCGAAATCTTCATCCTGGTCCTGGTCTTCGTTTTCCTTGACTTTACGAGGCTGAGGCACAGCAATACCGTCCCCGTCTTGGCTGGACCCCCAATTCGGTGCGTACAAGATGTTTTCTGCTGCCAAATCTCCGGTTTTCATGAAAGTGCGATGTGCCTGGACAACCCAGAACCCAATGGCCACGGCGAGCATGACACCAAACACGACGATAGCAAAATTCATGTCACCAGCGGCAGGGTGAGGGGAACTGGGGAAGAAGAAGAAGACAGTGGTGATGGAGCAATAGATGATGGATGTCCAATTCAAAAAAGGTCCGAGTCTGCCTAGGTTGAATTGCCCCCCCGGGGGAAGTTGATCACGGCCCACCACCATGAGGACTCCTATTGGAATCGCGTAGGAAATGGTCAGCGCAATGGTGCTCACGCTGAAAATTGCCTGCAGTACGGCATTGGCAAATAGATAGAGGATGCCGAGAAGGCTGATGATGAAACACTGCAACCAGAGAGCACGTCCGGGTACCTTCCATGCCTCGTCCACTTTCGAGAACCAGAGACCAAAGGGAAAGCCGCCATCACGAGCAAAACTCCACGTCAGTCTAGAAGACGACGTGAGAATACTAGAGCCCTGGCCGAAGCCATTGAAGATGAAGAGCCCGACCATGACAGCCCCGCCAACCGGACCAACGGTAGACATGAGAAGTTGAATGAATGGGTTCCCTGAGGCTGGTTCCAGGACGCTGTCAACGTTTTGGATGCAGAAGAGGCAGACGACCATGAAGATGAAGCCCGATAAAGCACCGATGAGTACGGCAAGATACATGGTTCGAGGAGCATTGCGCCGTGGTGCGGGAATTTCTTCCACCATGTGGATGACAGAATCAAAGGCCGTCAACCCGTAGGCGCTCTGCACGAGGCCGAGAAACCAGACGACACCGTCACTCCACCCTGTTTTATTGATCCACTGTCCGAATACAAAGGATGGCGGTTGGAATTTGAGGTCGCTACTCGTTCCGACGCTAATAAGGAGTGCCAGCGAGAAGGCGACAAAGAGACCGCCAAAGGCAATGCCGACAAAGTTGTTGAATGCGGGAAGAATCCAGTCCTTTCTGCACGCACCGTAGTTGATGAGGGTGAAAAAAACGGTAATGGCGACGTAGACGACAAATTGCAGCCATCCCTGAGCCGCACCCTCCCAACTTGGATCAAACATGAGTTTCATGGCCAAGAGAAACTGCGTCATGAAGGCGATCTGAGAGGCCGTCAACGTCCACCACCCAAACGTGTTGATCCATGCACACATATATGATGCGAAACGGCCACTCGGTGTGTTCCAAAGGTGAGATATCCAGTACGCTTGGCCGAGAGCTGTGGGCATACTGCTGACAAGTTCACCCAGAGAAACGGCTACACAGGTATTGCATGCTGTGACAAGCAAGAGCCCCCAGAGGATACCAAGGGGGCCGCCATTAGCCAGGCCAGTGGCCAAGTCCTGAGCCATAGTAGACCATGTTCCTAGTACGCAGAACGCCAGAGCAAACATGCTCCATAGGCTGAATTTGCGCGAGAGGATCTGAACATGGCCCAGGGCTGCGAGATCTTGTGCATCGCGGGTGGCTTGATCGTTGATGTCGGGGATGGCAATCTGAGACAGTCGACTTGCTTGGTCCATACTGTTCTCTACGCAAAATGCGCTGTCATTGTGTTTTCGAAAAGTTTCTTGAGTCTTTTCTCCTGGGCAGTGAGTTGTCGAGAATGGCCAGATACGCAAGGCAAAGACAATCACGAAAATTGCCAACTTGCAGGCGTCTCGCCGGCTGGCCGGACTGGGGGTGATTGGTGTAACTCGAGAGATGAGGCAATGAAAAACAGAAGGAGACTGGCAGCTTGTTTGACCCGAGGACTGAAAGCGACTGAAAGAGTTGCGGCAATGTTGTCGCGGGTAATATGAGATAAAGAGATTCCACGTTGGCGGTGACAGAGGCGGGATCCCAATGTCCCGATCCCAGTCTGTCACTCTAATAAGCCTCCAGGCAGACCAATGAAGGCAGGCGAGTCCGACGCAGGTGCCGCGGGGATCGTATTGTTGCTCGTTGGCAATCTAATCTAAGTGGTTATCGTTAGGTAGTAAGCTGCCCAGAAACCGGAGGGAGGTACAGTGTGCTGATTAGACAGACAAAGCCGGTTTGGAAGACAAGAGATGGCTGAGACTTTTGCAGTAGGTATGTAGTGAGCTGTCTAACGAACTGTTAGCCGCCATTCGCCGTATTGCCGCGGAGGCGCGGGCTTGCTCAGCCCATTTGATTTTTTTTCGATATCGGGTGTGGGTGTGGGAGCAGAAACCCGAAATCTGGGGCATAATATTTAGGCTCAAGCCCGGCGATAAGGGTAACAAGTTTATATCCCGCGCCAAGAAGCGGATCTATAGGTACATACATACTCCGTAGTCAGACGAAGGAGAAACAACAAGGATGGAAGCGGGATACGATTTGCGCGCCTCCAAAGTCACTGTTTCCAGGCTTTCAAATTATGTAGGTATCTGTTCTTTTGTGTTCTTGTTGAGTCTGGGGCCGCAGATTCCATGACCATATCTCCGCAAGGAAGAGCGGAAGGAGCCACCCGCACGCGTTTGCCGATGCAGCACGTAGCATGGGGCGGGCCGATGTTGCCTGCTTTCGCTGCATGACTAGACTGAGACGCAGGGCTGGTCCATGGTCATTGCATACTATGTATTCACAATCCTTACTATGTAACAGGTACGTACGGAGTATGTGTACGTAGAATGTGCAGTCGTCGCCGCCGTGGAGTATGTCCATGAAGAAGGCCCGATCGATGCGGAGGGGGCAGGTTACGCAGGTAAGAACATTCAAGGCCGTTCACGGTCCCACACAGCCGAAACAAGTGATTTAACTTACTAAATAAGTGATAATGTATGCTTGTTCACCTCTTGTGTTGCTTTGCAGATGTTATCTACCGGTATTGTACCCAACGTCCAAGCTGGTAGTCCCGATAGCCTCTCATAAAGGCGGAAAACCCCTCACAGCGCCACATTGGGCCATCCTGGACCATAACACGCAATACATGATTACACTTATTACACGCAGCACTCAGGCCAATTCGCATGCTAGAGATACGCAATTGAGTGACTTCTGTAGAGTTTCAATAAAAGGACTAAACGGTCCAATCAGCACCGAGTGTACCACCCGCTAAAGGCTGACACCGCCTGTGGATGAGGTGTTAACGAGCCCTATTCCATTTTCCACCCTCATATCATGGCAATCTTTTGGAGGTACTTTGAAGACTTCTGGGACTTCATCATAGGTATGCCAATTTAAGATTACTCTAATAATGAAGACGCTCTTTCAGGCGCGATCACATGTTTGCGATGGGGTCAAGATCAGGGCTACGCGGCGGACAATCCAGAGGAACCAACCATGGCTTCTCGAGGCAATTCATCACAAATCTAGCTGTGTGAACGATCTCTTGATAGTGTATCGAGACTTTGTTGTCACTAATTATATTTTGTAGATATTCCTCATTTTTTTCCGATCAACAGCGCATGGCATGTCGTCTCGATTAGAGTTTGATGACGATGAGGGGACCCTGATTGCCGTAGTGAGTTCCGCTCCAAACATGCAAATATGTACCTACCTAGACGGGCGCTTTTGTCTTTTCTTATATACATTTGACATCAATTATCTTTGACCCTGAAATGAACCAATCCCATTTATTAGGAATCAGGTCATCGTAGTTACAAGTTAAGTGTGCGATTTGGACCTCTCGGACGCCAAGTCCAGCAAGGGCGTTGTGGTGTCGCCATCGCTGCTGAAAGGTGATGGGTTGATAACTTGATACATGGATGGAGTGTGACGGAAAGTCAACGGAAAGTGAGTGAGAATGTGAAGTGTTTTTACTCCGTATGCCCCTCACGGTATGTACTAGGTAGGTACCTATGTAAGCATTATTAGGCTCGATAATAATATCCCTAAAAATATGTACATACGGAGTACATATCTACTCGTGGGTGAAACCTAAAAAGGACACCCGATGTGTAGGTATGTATGTACACGAGTACGGAGTAGGTACATGCGTAATTTACACCTGCATGGGAAAGGGCCACGTGCGAAGGCCAAATCGAACGTGCAAAGTTGGCTGCAGCACTTTACCTAGGTACCTATACCCTAGTGGCCCACAACTTCTCTTCGCCAAGATCAGATGATATCCAGGTAGGAAGTAGTATGTATGTACCTATCTTATCGTGAATCATGAATCATGATACCTACCTATCTACCTAGATGGCAATCTTACGTCACGCATTTGCCCGTCTTCCCCGCGGACGCCCGAAGGCCGCGGATCATGCATCATTTCGGACTCCGGGTCTTGTAAGTTGTGGCGCTTCCCCAGACTGCAATTCCCGACCAGCATCCGCCTCATATTTCAACTGTTCGAAGGTGTAACCGTGTGAAAGTCTCGGTGAACATCAGAGCAGAGGCAAGGTATACCTACATTCAGTACCTTGGGAGGCATTGATCGAATGCAAATTCACTCCGCCACAGCTACGAGCTCATTGTTGGCACATGCCACCACCATGCTGTACCAAGGCATGTAGGTATCCTTCGGGTCCTGCGTGCTTCGTGTTGGTTATGTACGTACAGTACAGTCTGACGATCCCGGGACTTGAATGCCAATAGCCGAGCATCTTTGACTGACTCCACAAGCTTATTTGCTACCTAATGTCTCTACTCCGTAGCTTCGCTTTGAATTTCTCGGCGGTAAGACCGTAGACGCCAAGAGGTGCGCACTGGAATGCAGGCAAATACCCACAGATGCATGAAAGCCGCCCGGATCGGCTCGTCGCCTCCGGAAAACGGAGCGTTTGTGGCTCCCTCAGTACCTACTACGGACTCCGGAGTATGTATGTACATACCTATTTGAGTAGCCTAAAGCTCTTAGCCCTTGATCGCCATCATGCCGTGCCGTCAATATCCACCAGAAGTCACGACGTGTAGCTGGAGCCAGTGGCTTGACCGGGAAATCGTGGGCGGTTGCCGCGGGGGCGCGGCGTACACCCCCAGTTGACACTATCCACGCACCCTACTTCATATGCTGTCATTCTTTGAGCTTGAAACAGAGTTTGGCTCTTGTGCATATATTCCTGAGCTCTTGACAGGTTATGCTTCGATATGGCTCCATTCTGGTTGACAACTAAACATAGGGCGACTCTTTCCTGAATTTCAGCACAGCACATACACTGCTTACTTATACTTCCAGGATCTTGCTTCCAACCTTGCAGACGAGGTCTATCAGCCACTCAAATTTGAGGTCAGTTGCACGTCATGGCAGCTCCCGCTATACATCAGAACTTGGACACTACGTCCATTCCGGGCTATGTGATCTTCCCGGAACAGGAGGACATATCACCACCAGTCGGAGCTGCGCCTCATTTTCAGGTTCATCCGCTCGGTAAGTCGAGTCAAAATGGCCTCATCACAGGCTCATCTTATACTTTGACTGGAAACGCCATCACTGACCCAAATGACTTTGCTCATCCTTCGATGAGGCAACAAACAGACCAGCTCTCGATTCAAGAGATTGCCATAGCCGCAAGGCTGATACGAGAGTTTGACAGCTCCAAACAATTGAAGTTCAACTGCCTTACTCTTCGTGAGCCCAAAAAGCACGAGTATGCGGCTTTTCGAGCCAGAAAGGGCCCGCGTCCCGACAGACGTGTCTTCGCCATTGCCCTCGAGTTGGGGACGTCCGAAGTCGTTGAGGTGATAGCCAACTTGACAAAATCGAAGGTTGAGCTCTGGAAGCCTGTGAGTGATGTCGCCCCGACTCTCACGCTGGAGGATCTTGACTGCCTGGAGCGCATCGCTCGCTCTGATCCCTGTGTCATCGAAGTCTGTGCTGAGATTGGCATCACCGACATGTCCAAAATTTACATAGATGGCTGGGCCATCGGATTTGACGACCGCTGGGGCTTCGAACGTCGTGTCCAGCAGGGCCTCGTATACTACAGAGATTCCGAGTATGATAACCAGTACGCCCACCCGCTCGACTTCAGCGTTATTGCAGACACCGAGAGGCAAGAGGTCCTTGCTGTCGACGTTCGACGAGTGAATGGGGAGCGCACCAAGGTGCCGCTGAAACAACACAACTATCTGCCACAATTTATTGGCGACGGCTATCTGTCACAAAAGCTCAAGCCCATCGATATCACGCAGCCGGAGGGGGTTTCGTTCCAGATGAGAGGCAATGAGATTCAATGGGCCAATCTCAAGATGCACATTGGCTTCAACTATCGTGAGGGAATAGTTCTATCTGATGTCCGTATGCACGACCCGTACGAGAAGCGTGAGCGCACTGTGTTCAACCGGCTCAGTGTTGTGGAAATGGTTGTTCCGTATGGGAATCCCAGCCCTCCGCACCACAAAAAACATGCCTTTGATGTGGGTGAGTATGGTACAGGGCTGATGACCAACTCTTTGAAGCTCGGGTGTGATTGCAAGGGAGCCATTCACTATCTTGACGGTGTGGTCTCTACCTCCAAGGGCCAGCCTGCCGTAATTCCCAATGCCATCTGCATTCACGAGGAAGACAATGGACTACTTTACAAGCACATGGACTTTCGCGATGCAAACAGCATTTCCGCCCGTGACCGCAAGCTCATCATCTCGCAAATAATTACGGCTGCCAACTATGAGTACGGCTTCTACCACATTTTCTCGCTTGACGGCACGTATAAGCTCGAGGTAAAGCTCACCGGCATGCTCAACACATATTGTCTGCATCCTAGCGAGACGGCGGCTCCCTATGGCACCGAAGTCGCCCCTGGTGTAGTCGCCCACAATCACCAGCACATCTTTTCGCTCCGCGTCGATCCCGAGATCGACGGACCCAATAACTCAGTCATGCAGAGCGATGCCGTGGCGTCCGACGCTCCGCTCGGCTCTGAAGAAAATATGTACGGCAACGGCTTCTACTGCAAGAAGACGCTTTTGAAAACGGCCAAGCAAGGCGCTGTGAACTACTGTCATGAGACGCAGCGGACCTGGGACATTATCAACCCCAACAAGATGAATAAGTCGAGCAAGAAACCCATCGGTTACAAGATCATCAACAACAGCTGCCCGCCGCTGCTCGCAAAGCCCGGAAGCATACTCTACAAGCGCGCCAATTTTACTCACAAGAGTCTTTGGATCGTCCCGTACAAGGACTACGAGTTGTACCCCGCAGGTGACTATGTCTGCCAGTCCACCGGCGAGGATAACCACCCATACAACAGCACCATTCTGGATTGGTCCAACCGGGACGAGCCCATCGAAAACACAGATATTGTGTGCTACCTGCAATTTGGCCTCACCCATTTCCCCCGCTGCGAGGACTTCCCCATCATGCCCTGCGAGCCGGTCAGTATCATGATGCGGGCGAGCAACTTCTTTGAAAAAAACCCTGCGTTGTGGGTTCCTCCAACGCAGGTTCGGAAGGACATGTCGTCAACGAATGCATTCATGCCATCGAATGGGTGCTGTAACAGTGGTGATACGAAATCATCTGCTCGGTTGTAACTTGTAAGGGGACTTTGTGAGGTCAACGGTAAGCAAGACATCGGATACCATGAGCGCATTTGATTTGTTCTAGGAAACACCATGGCGAACCGACATTCGCGCGAGTTCGAAGCTTGAAGTCGAACTGTGTAATCGCACACAGTTGAGAGCTAGAGTTTGACGGATGTTGCAATTTGGAAGGATGTAACTTTGTGGACAGACAGGACGTTGCTCAAGTATGGGCCATGGCATGACGCATTTGAGTTGGGCGCTCATAGAATCTGGCAAAAATAATAGCCTTCTGGTCCTCAGAAATATTCTTGCCGTGTATTTAGTTCGATATTTACTTTTATCAGTTTGCTGAATTGACATCTCCTTTGTTTCTTCCATCTCGTGATCAGCGACGACACTTGCGTGCTGAACTTGTTACGTACACAATGACATGAGACACCACACCATGGCAGGGTGACAAAGGGATTACATTATTCGTCTCTCCCTGTTCTTAGCTAGTGCGTTAAGGTGAAGGACACTCGCGAATCGCCACCCTTCTACAAAATCTTTACCGGAGCCCGCGGCCCAACTTCTGGGGGAAGCTTCAGCAAAAGCAAGCGGCAAGTGCTGCCCCGGACGATCCGAAAAACTAACCGCTCAATGCGCTACATGAGAATAGTATTCACTATCCAGGAATTGTATCCAAGCATTACGAAAGGCCGTAATTCTCGGCCCCTTTGCAGTTATTACCTGGTACACAGCGCGAGAGTCACGACTTACGAGTCACTTGTTTGAAGTTGTGCCAGTGCCACAAAATCGCAGAACTGCGAGATCCACTTTCCTAATTGGGCAATAATCGAGCGAGTACGCTGGAGGCCGCATCACGGACCTAACGGACCCTGACGGAGGAGCTGGGGTGGGATGTGACTTTTTGTTCACAGAGGGCCAATCATGCATGCAATTTCTGTGCTTCGATTCCAACGTGTCTTGGTTTTCTTGCAAATCTTGAGGCTACCTCGTCAGACATGCCCTGCGCAGCGCAGCGCAGGGGGCCTTCGGGTCATCCTGTGACTCATGAACATGAAGCCGGAGGCAGCAATGTAGCAATCTAGGATTGCCGTAAACCGAATTTATTTTGTATAAATAAAGGGTTTGCCTCTCGAATATGATCTTCAACTCAGAACATCTTTCTTTCATCAAATCCGTATTCTACATTGTTCATCAAAGGCGATTCGTTCTTCTCTGCTCAGAGCCTCAGCATTACAAGCCCCGTGTATAACATTAACAACTTCATTCACCCGCGGACCGCATCTTGACAAAGTTATACAAGCAAAAAGTGCTTCGAGAAAGAATGAGGCCTCTTCTTCTTCCACTACTCCTTGTCTCCTCAGCCCTCGCGGCAAACATGCTCGTGCCTCCCCCCCTTGGCCCGTACGATGTAGCCGTCAAGATCATACCCGTCACGGATCAAGCCCGTTCGAGGGACCCCTTCGTCTCACCACCGCCACGACCACGTCAAGTAAGAAGCAGAAGCAGTATTAGTAGCCTAACTTCAAACGGCCGTCAACTTCTCTTATCTGCGTTTCTGCCCATCGACATCTCACATGGAGATTCGTCTTGTCCGCGGATGACAGTCCCCTACATGACGCCCCGTGTTGCAGCCGATTATGGAAGCCAGGCCGCAGAGGCAGGTCTACCACGAGACTTATATTCGCTATTCGGCATGGAAGTGTGCGATTATGACGGACTTCTCCATCGGTCCGGTAGCAGCAGCAACAGAGGCACCCGCCCTGTGAAGAAATACCCCGTCGTGCTATTTACTCCTGGGCTGCAAGAGTCGCGGCTGCTATACGGTGCCGGTGCGCGTTCTCTCGCCAGCAGAGGCTACGTGGTCATCACAACAGACCATCCCCTCGAAGCAAGCTTCGTGGAGTTTCCAGACGGGACTGTCGTTCAGGGCCGCAATCTATCCAGCGTAGACGACTCTGTCAAGGAAATGATCGTCAATGTCCGCACCGCGGATCTGTCTTTTGTGATTGACCAACTCCACGAATCTACCTTGAGGGAATCGCTACTCGGGTCTTATCTTTCACGGTCCCTGGACCTTGAGAAGATTATCGTCTATGGTCACTCGCTGGGCGGGGCGGCCGCCGCATCTCTGGCACGCGCCGACAAGAGAGTTCTGGGCGGCATCGACCTCGATGGACAGATTGTCGAACCGGTGCGAAGCTTTGGCGTGGACAAGCCATTTCTCTTGGCAGGGAGGCAGAATCACAGTGCGGAAGATGACACATGGAACCAGTTCTGGCCGAACCTGAGAGGTCCCCGCGTGGAATTGGCCATAAATGGGACGGCGCATGCATCTTTCACAGATCGTCCGCTGCTGGTGAGCGCGCTGCATCTTCCGGAACAGGCGCTGAAGGGTCTGGGGGGTCTGATAGGTTCTCTTCCGGGCAGGTGCGTAGAGAGTATCGTCAACGATGCGCTTGTTGGCTTCTTTGACTATACGCTGTACAGAAAAGATGAGGGACTGAGGTCGCTTCTCACGAAGTATGCGCCCAATGTCAGGATCCCACGAATCAATTTGTGAGGATTTCCTCTCATCCATTCGCACTTTGCATTCTTTTGTTCTTCTCGTGCGCATGGTTCCACTGGTGCGCTTGGTGGTTTTGCTGCGTACACAAGTCCGGACTCCGGAGCTCGGGATCAGACTCACCAAATGTATCAGAGGGTCACTCACCTGTAAGTCATAGGAACTCAATTCTATCTGTCAAGTTTTGCTTCATGTATTCAAATAGAAGGATGACGTTTTGTCCTTCCGCTGTCGCAAGCACAAAACTTGAAAAAAAAGACGACGAACTTCGAAGTGAAGTATGTGGTGCAAAAATATGCTTCTAGATATGCAAAAAGAAAGGTACATATTGTTCGTTTTATGGTTCTTTTCACGCCCGTTTACCTCATGAGCTGCAGGCCGAAGCAGTTGGCATAATATGTGACCGTAGCACTCCAGTCAGAGAACATGCCCACAACACCAACCTGCCTCGCCAGCACATCGACATATTTGTACATGTCTCCGTCTTTGGTCACAATGTCCTGAATGCTCTTGTAGTAGTAGTCTCCCTTTTCGTGTACTAGCGCCAAGGGCCCCGATCTCTCAAGACTCCAGGTGACGAGTCGCAGCCCCAGCTCCTTGGCCTTGTTGGCATACGAACTCGGCACCATGGTACTATTCTTGCCGACTTCCACCAGGTAGTGCATGGGGGGCGCCATGGTTTTTATACCCTCTCTGGCATAGCGCTCCAGGTTGCCGACTGCCTCGATCATGCTGCCTTTATCGGCAGATTCGTCGAGTAGAATGGCGGTTTCGCCAAACGCGGGCTCGTGCTTGAGCCAGTACCGGAGGGACTCGAATTCGAAGCTCTGCGCCATGACGCGGGACGCAGGAATGCCGGCGTGCTTGTAGGCATCGATCATCTGCTGCGCGAACATGTCGTGGGTGAAGTCTCCATCAAATGGCATGGGAACTTCGGGGGCCTTCAGCTCCGGAGTATGATGCAGGCCCAGCGCCTCGACCATGGCGATGTGCTCCTTGAGGTCCACGAGCGTGCCGCATGTGGCATATAAATCAGTGCGCCAGGCTGGGGTGCCGGCGAGGAAGTCCTTGGGCGTCGTAGCTGAGGTATTGAACGCATCCATTTTGGCGCAGAGCGTCTTGTACTCAGCAAGCGTGATATCGCTGGTGCAGCACTTGGCCGAGGCGGGCTTGCCGTCCGCGGCGGGGATAAACGGTTTGGAGCATTTTGCGTTCAGGTCTGGGATGTTGACGATGTTGGTGGTTGTGTGCAAGTCACATTGGCTGTGGCGGCAGACGAGTTGACGATCCCGTGTGAAGGTGACATCGCATTCTAAGACTCCCGCGCCCATTCGAGCGCCCGCCATGGTGGACTCCTTGGAATGCTCGGGAAACTGCAAGCAGGCCCCTCCGCGGTGGCCAATTGAGAATGTCGAAGGTTTCATTGTCTTGTCCTTGCATGAGTCGAGCTTGGACTTGAGAGGGCCGTCCATCATGTTGTTCACGAGGTAGTATGGCCTCGGGCCCAATTCAATATGCTTGATTGACCTGGGGCGAGACGTGCAAGGCGAACCGGAGACATGGCTGACGAGGGCCAAGGCAGCCAGGAGTGATGATGCAGTCAAGTGATGCATAATGTGTTAGCTCTCGACAGAGTTACATATAGAGTTCAGCACTTGTAGATGCCCTTGGCGCTCAGCGGGACTATTTATACGTCCCTAGGCATGTCTTTCGCTTTTCTTCTTCCAGCCTGGACTGACTTTAACGTAAGCCCACTTGTTGAGCATCGTGGTTGCATCGCACCCGCATCGTACCTGGCCTGCGAAAGGACCGCGCCAATGGCCACTGCCACCACATATGTACATGTATGTCAGATCAGACATGCAAGCGATGGTGTAGTATGGCAACATCAGTCGTCAGCTCTCCGCTCCGCAACGCTGGAAAGTCCCTCATCAACAGGAAGAGCTCGTACAGCGGAATTTCACTTCAGGGACTACGCGTACGGAGAACGGAGGTCCAGAGAACGCGCAACGAGACACTGACACACCCTGGGAGACCTTGCCACGAAGAGATCCATACTGGCCCGCTATTGTGTCTCATTTACGATTCGTCGGAGAGAAGTCGTGATGCCCTCCGTCGGGAGATCTTCATTACTCCGTATATGATCTGGCCACGTGCGATTGCAGATGTCGACCATTCGACTGCCCTGTGGCCTCATCTCGTCTGCAAGTCCAGCTCAGCCAGCAAGCCGCATTTGCACTGTCATCACGGTGCTTCATTTCCAGATCATACCGTAACATTTCCGTCATACATAGAGAGGGAGTGTATGAAGAATGTAGCCGAGTTTCCTGCCACCTTCGTTGTACGATTTTGTGAGACCCTTTATTTTCCCTGGTCAGATTGTCAGTGCGCGTGGGCCAATTGAATAACCTGATTCGTTCCCCGATCCAACCTCCCCTGCACCCGAGGGACTGTGGGTCCACGGGACTGGACTGAAGGAGATAGGTACCTACATACATACATACATGTACATATCCAGCTGCTCAACTTCTCAAGAAACACTTCACCCAGAACGTGGAGGGCCTGAAGAGGGGGGAAAGCGAGAGATATCGACTCTACCGAGAAAACTAGGGCCTGCGAGAGAGTCCCGAGGTCAAGAGGGAGTCGGAGGAGGATCCGACAAATCCGTCAAGATATGTACCGGATCCTGAGCGATTGGATAACGACGTGTCCCCGAAATACAAGGCATAGAAAGGGGATATGATCGCCAAATTGACGATCAACGAGGATTGGTATGTCACAGATGCCGCACGTGGCGTATTGCCTGAGTCGGTTGATGGGCCAAGCAAGCTTCCATTGTGTCAGTTTTGCTTATCTTTGGCGCGCACTGGCACAGCTTCGCGTCACTGCATTTTACGTATTCACGATGCAACATCGACGAGAGTTGCATGTACATACTCCGTACATACAAATATATGCAATGAGGTAACTCCTTGGTAAGTTAGTCAGCTCATTGACTTCCCAGGACTCAAAATATTCCCTGATGGTAGAGACAAGGCCCCATGCTCCGAAATCCTCTTGCCGTGAGACAATGCATCATCTCCAGCAAAAATGCGGCCCCCGGCATCAGATAGCAGAACGCGCACATGCCAAGCTAGTAGACTAGGTAGACAACTACAATTCATCCCTGATGTCGTCTCTCGTCAAATCCCTCAAAGTGTCCAGAGTGGCCGATAAGTGAGCGAAGTGCGGTGCATCCTCGCCCAGACCCCACGCAAACACACCACCCAGTCTCAGTGGCGCAACGATGCGATTCATTTTTAGCTCAATGACCCTCTCTGTATCAAAAGTCCACCATCTCTGCTCTTTATCGTCCAAGTAGCCATAGCTGCCATCTTCGAAGTATCTTCCCTCGGCAGTGGCCCGTGCGAACGATGCCTTGAGTTCGTCGGGCACATCATCGTGCCAACTGAAGGCTGCCGTCTTACCCAAATCGGCGCCTGTATCCGGATCTTCGAGCAGCTGTGTTGGACATCCGAGAGGTTGATCTGTATCACAGTCTTTTTGCGTCATGGCCCATTTGACGTAGTAGGCGAGGCCCAGGTTGATCATCTCTGCGGGAACGCCTCGTTCCATGTATCTGCGGATGGATGCGAGCGAAGCGGCCACTCCACTATGGTGCTTCACGACTGTGTCGCGTCGGTTCAGGAGATCATATGTCATGATGTTGATGAAGTCAACCTGCTTGACTATGCGTGGTACAGTGATGGCGTTGAAGGCCATCAAGTCTCGTTCCAATCCTGGTACTGCAATGGACAGAACTTTCTGCTTGCCAATCGCTTTGCGTAAATCTGTTAAAAGCTGTGCAAAGGCCTCAATTTCCCACTCTCTCTCCTTGTTAGGTATCGTCTTATAGTCATCGCGGTTTCCCCTGTTGTTGTTTATTGTCAGTGAAAGTATCCTTCGATGTTTGGTACCCGGCATCTCCCTTTCTTTGGATAGGAGAGATTCTCACCCTGGGTATTCCCAGTCAATGTCCACTCCATCGGCTCCCGTGGTATCAATCATGTGCTTCACATTGTTGCACCATCGTTTCCTTGAAGCCTCATCTCGGCATGCATTTTCAAAGCCTAGGGAATCTCCCCATCCGCCAATGGCGACCATAATCTTGGCGTCCGCGTGGAACTGCTGGCGAGTTTTTCCTATCGTGGTGAATAAAGGATATTTCGGCTCAGCTTCCTCAGTATTGAAAACATCGGATCCCATAAAAGCCAGAACGACGTGTGATATGTCCTGCTGCGTGCTAGCGTTTGGCGGAACATCCGTGTGCTGACTGCCTTTACGTTAGACCTTGGGGAATCCAGTCTGCTGGCGCAGTCGCCAGTGACCACTGCTCTCACCCGGTTAGATACATGACGCATCGAAGATTGGGCGTGTCGAAACCTAGTATCGCGAGTGCCTGCATCATGAAAAGCCAGATCATGGACACCATCATTGAGTCGGTCGTTCGTTGGGCACTATTTGATTGTTGCAGCTATCTCAAAGGAATCGGCAAGTGCGAATGTGTTGATTTATTGCCTAAAAGCGTTGAGCATGATGTTGTACATTCTTGTGCGATGACTCGTTGTAGAAGTCATATCATTCGTGTTACAGAGTACTGAACCCTACGTTTCATGTACTTGGGAGCAGTAACTACATAATTTCAGAACCAATTAGTACGGAGTACAACCTATGTACCTATTTATTGGGTATCACAATGACAGTGTGAACTATCGCTATCTGCCTAGAAATGCACTGTTTTGCAGAGGCGTCGTGTGGGGCCACGGAAGCTCAAGCATCATGTGGGTTCCGAACGTTTGGAAACAGGAACAAAAAAATCTTGCCAGGGTGCCTGCAGATCGCCGGATATTGCTGTCCTTTGTTTTTCATTTTATTTCTGGCTACCGTTTCTGCTTACTGACTCTATTTCAGGAACTGACAGCGTCTGCAAGCCTGCCATTCGCATTGTGTGAGGATACAAGCAGCACATCGACTGATCGCAGTGCAGTCCAACATATGTAGCAAGGGTCGCTCACGGGTCATTGCACAGCAAGAACGACACCAAGAACGTGGCAACGCCGACGACGACGACGACGACAGAAATGTTCGAGAACTTGTGCACCCTCCCTCTGGGCTCAGATGTCTTCACGACAGCCGTTCATCCAACTGAGCCCCTCCTTACGGTAGGCCTCTCCAGTGGGCACGTCGAGACTTTCAGATTACCGCAGAGCAACTCGTCAGAGGATGATGGCGATGGCGACAATAGCATCTTGAGCGACGGTCGGGGAATGATAGATAGCCTCTGGAAGACCAGGAGACACAAGGGAAGCTGCAGGTGCTTGGCGTACAGCCATGATGGCCAAGGTATGTAGGCTCCTGCCGTTGCTGTTGCTGCCTAGTACTAATGAGCCCCGTCTTCATCAGCCATGTTTTCTGCCGGCACCGACTCCCTGGTCAAGTACTTTGATTCAAGGAACGGCCGAGTTATTTCCAAAATTGCCATCCCTAGCGCAGCATCTGCGCCTGATGCGCCGACACTACTCCACGTGCTCAATCCCCAAAACCTCCTCCTGACGACCGATTCCGGCGCCATTCATATTTTTGATTTGCGAGAGGGCGGCGCTCCGGGGCACAAACCGGCGCAAACACATTTCCCCCATTCGGATTATGTGTCCTCTATTACGCCGCTGCCCACATCTGACGCAAGCACAAGCGGATTTCCCAAGCAGTGGGTCAGCACGGGCGGTACAACACTAGCGGTGACGGACGTCCGTCGTGGGGTACTGGTGTGCAGTGAAGACCAAGAGGATGAGTTGCTGAGCGCATGTTTCATGTCGGGAATGGGACCTAAGACGAATCGAAATAACGGCGTCATGGCCGTTGGCTCTGGAAGCGGCATTTTGACCATCTGGGATAAGGGTTCCTGGGACGATCAACAGGAGCGCATAATTGTCGATGGTGGCAAGGGAGGAGGTGAAAGCATCGACGCGATGGTGAGGGTCCCACAGGACATGGGGCTCGGCAAGAAAGTAGTATGCGGTATGGGTGATGGCAGTCTGCGAATCGTTGATCTCGTTCGCAGAGAGGTAGATCGGGCCATCAACCTCAAACACGACGATATGGATGCCGTCGTTTCTCTGGGCTTTGACAGCCAAAATAGATTGATTACCGCTGGTGGTCGGACAGTCAAGGTGTGGGAAGAATTATCTGCGTTACAGGGCGATGGAGAAAGCCAAAGTGACGACGACGACGACGATGACGACGACGACGCCAATGAGAACGATGATGGGAAACCAAGTGACAACCGCAAAAGGCCGGCAGATGATGGCAATGGCGTCGCCAAGGACGACGATGACGAGGACAGCGATGACAGCGATGGAGACAAAGACCAAGAGATGAGGCAACGAGCAAAGAGACGCAAGGAAATTCAAAAGAGCAAACTAGGACCAATGGGTGCACACGGAGTAATGGGCTTCGAAGGTCTAGATTGACCTCAAGGCAGATAAGAGATGTGCATATGTACTGGCGGTCTGGATGAAAGACCTCTATGAGTCTACGACCCATATAAATCAACATATTGTGCTTGACTAGCGCTTATTTGAGTTGGAATGGAATCATTTCTAGGAGCAACAGCTGCCCCAAACGGAGTATAAGTAGATGCTAACTGGGGAATCGTGTGACTCTGAGCATCGATGCCACCGCGCTGTGTTGTGAACGTGGACGACAAAGAACGTTCGTCTTGATCTTCTTGATCTTCAATTACAAAAGAAAAATGAAACAGAGAAGAAACAAGAAGGAAGGAAACAAGAAGGAAGGAAACAAGAAGGAGGGAAACAGAAAAGCGGTGCAACTTTGCGTTGGCGCCTCCTCTGACTCCCCAAACCAAGCATCCTCTTCATTTTGCCCATCCTTGGTGACCGACGACTTTTTCATTACTGATGAAACAAGAGTGGTGAAAGACAGCAGCTTACGCCATGATAAGAACAGTGCGCCCGATTTGGGAGCTGCCAAAGAACTTGAGGCTCTCACCCCGTAGTGAGGGATAGGTTGGGGTTAAAGCCCGATATCAAGTGGAGAGTTGAAGAAGTGCCCAGAGGTGGACACGGGACCCGAATAATCCTAAGCTGGCATACGAACTATGCCAAAATCACGCCTACACGCTACGGTCGACCAAGAGAATTCAGTCACTGATTCCATACTCGTGAGTTCTGAGGTTTGTAGACATCTGTGCTGCGGCTTGCACCAGTTCGAAGATTAGCTGCAAATTCCTCGAAGCCCAACACTGTTCTGATAGGGCTTTGTTGCTCGGCGAGTTGATCGTAGATTTCATTCAGAAGCGGAACAACAGAACTCTGCGTGATACTGTGTCTCACAAACGCGAATACGAGGTGTGATAGAAAAGTGGTCAGTCCCGTCTCTCACAGATCCCCCCGAGCCATTCACCTGGAGCCAAGTGAATGAATGGAGCTTTTTTTGGGCATTAAAATCGCAGGGGATCTCAATCCAGCCCCGACACATAGTGGTTGTGGACCATCGAAACGTGGCTCACGACGGTTCGGGCGATTAAAAAATAGCCAGTCGCGACCAAAAGAGTCAACATTCAGACCAGCGGCTTCATACTCCTGGCAGTTGAATATAACTCCATTGGGAAGTTCCATCCTGTTTGCGAACTTCAACAGAGCGTGCCATGGCTGTTTCGTTGGAGGGGGCCGAGAGACGCCTTGGTATACTTCTTGTCAGATCTTCGTCGTAGATGATTACAGAAGGCAACACCCTTGGATCGCGAAAAGAAGTGGTACGTGACCCCCTGCGGCTGCTGCGGCTTGACGAATCCCTTTCACGATGTCGGCGGTGTGGCTTCTCAGATCTACTCCCGCTGTGGCTGCTACTGTGACTAATATTCTGACCGTGACTCTGAGTTGTTGTGCTGTGCCTTGCAGGACAGGCGTCAAGTAGGAGCGGCATCATTTCTGATCCGCTATAGGTGGTCGGAATACAGATATGAGGAATAATTTTTCGACAGCTGATAGCTCCGGCCAGTCCAACAGCAGAAGCGCCGCCGACACTGATCACCACATCTCGGTCGTCAATGCGAGACACAGCGTCATCCACGACATGTGCTGGCACGTTGACCACAGCAGAGTCAAGAATCCGGGAGTTGAGGTTTGGAATAATGGCTTGAATACGACGAGCGAGAGGTATTCTTGAAGGGCTGGAAACGATGATGGGTGCAGAGACGCACAAACGGGCAAGCTCAGTGGGTAAACAGTGGATTTTACCCCGGCCATAGACTATTCGAGGTATGCCCGGGTCTGGCCACGATTCTGTCCCTGGCGTAGATATGGATGACACCGATGACGATCCAGCCAAGTTTTGGCTCTTGCGGTCAGAGGCCTTCGACGATCTAAGCACTTGCGCCAACCAGCATGGGAGGCAGAGGCACTTACGTGGACGGTGCCAATGCCGTTGTCATTGCTACTGCCGCTGCCAGCAATTTTCCCACCCTCAGATAGAAGGCAGGCTGAGGGCGATGCAGAAAGTGGCGAGTTGACTGCTGTGGGCTTTCGTGATGCAGCGGGATCACTGACTGAGGGAGGTTTTGCGCCCGTGTTCATAACCTCGACACAAAAGGGGTCACTCCTGTCACCCGACCTCGTAGACTAAAACTCTTTGAGAATCGCACTTCCTGCCGGCTTCTGTCGGGGGGTCACGGCCTCTCAGCGGTATGTTCGGTGGTGAGAAGAGTAAACGGAGCGGACGTGGCCTTCTCGATCCTCGGGGATGGAGAAAGGTCCGGAAATCGAGGCCCAACCTGTTGGGGATCGAGCCCATCGCCAAGAAGACGGGAAGGGCGATTTGTTTTTCCATGGCTGGCTGGCTGGCTGGCTTATTCGGGCTGAGAGCAGTAATTCACGCCGAGGCAAAACCGGAAGGTCAAAAGAGACAAGGCGTGGGATTTGGGATTGTGTCTAATGCTTGCTCGTGAATCATTCATCGTCTCGTCTTCATCAGCCAGCACGCTTGTCAGTCCTGCATTTAGCGTCTTGTTGGCGCGTAAATCAGTCGAGACGGCAGACGCTAAAATTAAGAGGAGGTCCTCTCTTCCTCGACCGCCCAGCGTTACGAGGTACATAAATGTACCATCGCCACCGACTGCACGTCCAAGCGTTACTTACCTAGAATGCCGTGGCCCGTGGAAATGTAGGTACTGCCTAGGTAGCCTAATAATAAATCCGTGCAGAGAACATCTATTGGTACGGAACCATTAGGTAGGTGGAAAGTTAGAAACAACGGGAAGTTCGATATTGTGTAAATATTTACTCCCGTAAGCCAGTCGGCGAAGTTACTACATACTCCGTAGAGCGACTCAGTTCTAGTCCTTGCTGCCGGGCTATGGCCGGAATGGCTGCGAGAATAGAAACCCTGCATCATGCATGTATAGGTAGATCTGCAGAGGCAAGCATCGGCGCTCTCGGCTGCGCAACCGGTGCAACCATTGCCAGCCAATGGGAATGTGCTGCGGAATGGGAATCTCGACATGCAGATTCCTCAAATGTGGGTTGACCGAAACGCTGAATTCCAAACCCGACCGCCACCAGGAAAAGGGGCCCGGGCGCCGCATAGGTATGTATGTGCCTCGATTCTCGAGAGTCAAGCTACATGCGGTGTATCTAGGGTAGGATTTATGTACGTACGGAGGTATGTCCTCTTATACATACCTCCGTACGTATTTACTAGAAAGTACAAGGCCAACTACAAGTCCAAGAAGAAGTCCGGAGTCTCTGACAACACTATGGATTAAAGGAGAGTATTGTTATTTCTACCACCCGATAATACGGTAGTATTATCTCAGAAATAAGGCCATGACTGGGACGCCCGTTTCTGACGAATCAATGTGTGAGCTATGACCACGCTAAGATGGATTGGCGCACTGTTCGTTTATATCTTTTCCCTTGCAAACCCCAGACCATTGGTCCATGTCGTCACTCTTTTCAATTGAACCTCAATTGAA
>QEQW01000270.1:0-33990 GCA_004016085.1 Claviceps quebecensis
CCACCCCCCCCCCCCCCCCCTCTAAACCTGCACAGCCAATGGCCGCTGGGGCCGTTACTTCAAAACCGCACCATTCCTTCGCGAGCGGAGTGAAGACGGGGGCCGTTTGACAGCTCGAAGATAGGCTCGATTTTTGGGGGCCTTCTTGTCTACTCCGTATGTACATACTCCGTACTCCGTAGGCGAAGGGGGAAGAGAGAGCAATTTGCGCTGGCTCTGGATTGGCTCCCGTGATCGTCTCGGTTGGAGCCTGGAAAGCGCGTGACAAGAAACGATGAAGGGCGACGCAAAGCAGGAACACGAAACCTCCTAGGACGTGCAACTCTGATCTCTGACTCGACCAAACGGTGTGTGGCGCCTAGCAGGCGATGATCGGAACTTCGGAAGAGGGCGGGGAAGAGGATTTGAGAGGAAGTTGTTTGGGCTGCTTTGTGGAGACGATGCCCCCCCTTTAGCCCTACGGAGTACCCGGTACTAGGTACCTCCTCTGTAGCTATCTCCACATACCCTATACCCTTTTCGCTCACCCCAGCTTTTTGCTCCCTTGTTCGCTTCACGGTGTCGAAGTCTCGCCTACGCCTCACAAGTTATGAGGGAAGGCAGCTGCTTCCGGGTTTTCAAAGATAAGTTGAGCAAAAGAGTTGAGCGAAGGGTTGAACGTACGTACACCTTTCATGAAACGTAGGTAGCACACACACAGCTCAAAGACAACCGAGAGATACGTTGCATCTTCATGAGACTTGCTCTTGTCCACGCTTGATAAACTGAACAGGCAATCGGGGATCGCGTCCAACAACGCGGATGGGGCTCTCCATGGTCACCGAATGAATGAATTTGGTATAGCGCGTGCGTTTTGTTGAGCCCATGCTGGATAGCTCGCTAACAAGTGGGAGGTTGAGGACAATCGTGAGGGATGTGTAATATGTATGCACGGAGTAGGTACGTACATACGGAGTCCATTCCCTAGGTATTGTCAATTGACCGCCTTGCTCCAACCCGGAAGTGACACTCGCTCAACACCGGCAACAGGATGCGGCTGATCGTTCCCGAGAATCGGCAGCAAGGTTCCCAACTTGATGCCCCTCCCTGCCAAGAGTTGTAGCCTGGCACATTGCCCAGATGCTTCCCGAGGCTGCTACCTGTTCTGTTGCTCGCTTATGTACCAGATCCTCTCCAAGGAGGATCTGTCGAACGAGAGTCCTTGTGCCTTGTGCAACCATGTGTGTTGACGACGTTTACGGAGTATGTACAGCAGTCTACCTATGATGATACTCGCTTCAACCAAGCCCATAATCAAATCCTATGATGTATCTGTTTTGTCTTCGTGCGTTTAGTCGTGCATAGCACCCTATGAGTATGCGTGTTCATCTGTCCGATCCGGTTTTATGATCCAGCTTTGTGATTCAGCTCTACGGATGGAATTGGACGTCCTATGAGTATGCGTGCCACGGTGCCAGCGTGGCTGTAGTATTTTAAATTCTTCACACCAACAATGTTGGTGCTGACCAAGGTCCAAGTCTATATGTTGTCCGTCTCTGGTATCTTCGCCCGTTCTGAGAATCAGCAACATCTATATGCCCTTGACTTCGTAATTTGACTGCCAGCTTTTCAGACTGACGTCGGACGATATCTGGAGTCCTGGACCCAACCAGTTACCAAGCCTATAATCAAACAACATGCCATTCCTTGTCTCACATTAAAGCTCGTCTGATCAAAATCCCTAAGCTCACGAGCGTCCTTCAACTTGATTCCGTATTCGTAGTCTTGAAGCCAGCTGTCCAGTGTCCATACTGAGGATACTCGTGCTACATACACAAAGTCTATATTCAAATTGCAATGATTGCATCATTTCCGTCTCTCAAATGTATTGAAGTCCATTCCGGTCATAATAATATAATATACTCCATCCCAAGTCTCTTGTGCTATGTCCCCCCACTCAACTTTCAAGCACCCACGCCGATTCGTAAACGCGGCACGTTTTATGATCAAAGTATTCTAAAAACTCCCAAGTCCACCGTTTGAGTTTCCGCCTATTATATCATCCATGGCCTATACGAAACAGTGTCAAGGCCGATCGTTACCGTGTGGCTGAACCCAGCTCCTGATAAGAAATTGAAAATAAGATACCGTTCAAGATGACGCCTTTGCTCCCCCAGTGGGAGAAGATCCCCATCAGGATTGATCCATCAATTGATGTATTCCTCCAGGTACGTCCGCAAGTGCCAACACAGCAGTCCCAGCTGAAGACGCCATACATGGCATCAGACACGTCAATCAATCAATCAATCAACCAATCCTGATGAGGATCTTCTCTACAGGCAGGAAAGAGCAAAGCCGTCCTCTTGAGGGTGTAAGACTAAATCCCCATCAGGATAGATAATTTTCGAGCCAAGATGTTCAAAAGAAAGAGTGGTATCAAAAAATCCCGCAGAGGGCTGCACAAGAGACTGAGGACTCATGCCGCATAATACATTACGCCCATAATCCAAAAAAGGTGGTACCAGGACACATACCTTCAGGAGTCAATTCCAACTCTCCATTGACATTCATTGTAAATGTGTCCTCCACTGTCCTGTAAAAGCTTCATCGACTTCAGTCCAGGCCAGACAGCCATCCATCTCGACTCAGCGACGCAGCAAGACCCTCCAAATCCGCAGGCCCCTGAGCGTTCTGGCCAGCTTCCGAGGCTTTATAAAAGCCATTGCTTTGTTTGTGGTTGAAAAGAAATGTCTCGGGAGCTGGCCCAGTGTTTTCGCACATGCCCCAGCTGTCGAAGTTGTGTTGCCATTTCGCTCCGTCATCCAGCATCCAGTCCTGCGCATTCGGAATACCCTGGACAGGGCCAGTGAGTGCCCTTCGGCCGGACCCCTGGTGAGCAGGCTGTGGAACGGAAGTGCTCTGGTGCACATGATAGAATGGCGAGTGATGCCCTAACCAGGCTACACTGGCTGGGTTGTCGGGCCACCTCGACTCCAGAGCATTAGTCTGGGAATCCGTTTGCAGTTCCAAGCCCACTGAGAGCTCCTGGTGATGAGATAGCCGATAAGAGGCCTCGTCCATCGGTTGCGAAGACTGAATCAAGGGCATTGGATCATCCAGCGGTCCATGACCAACGACGTTGCTGTTGCTGTTGCTGTTGCTGTTGCTGTTGTTGTTGTTGCTGTTGTTGTTGTTGTTGTTGTTGTTGTTGTTGTTGTTGTTCAAATGCGCTTGTGAAATTGGCTCCTTGCCGCTTCGACCACTCGGTGTCGAGATGTCATCGTCAGGAATAACACCCGACGTGGCATGACTTGACGTCGGAGAGGGAACATCCGACATGCTGTAGAATCCGTATTTCTCATCGGCCCCTCGGAGCACATATGCAGCATCTTCTGGCAAATCGCAGCCCCATTTTCTCGCTAGAACACTGAGAATACCCAAAGTGCGCCTTGCACAGGGCCAATCGTCGGCCATCTCCTCCAAATGCTTGACTCCGTGGATAATGTCTCGCCTGGCGCTCTTTCCGGGCAGGTTGAGTAGGTGTATGGTGCATGCGCTGTGGACCATGTAGACCGCAATGTTGCAGATCTGCCTCAGACCATACATTTTTTTGTAGAGCCGCATCAGTTTGGATATCGCACCCGCATGCACGGTGCATAGTCTCCGCGGAGAGACATGGGCAGGCAGCGGCGACGCAGCGGGTGTGTATTTCAAAAATGGTCGGAAGAGATGAATGTATTGTAAATGGAAGAACATGCTAGAGACAATTATGTCAGAAACAGACTTGAAACAAAAGAGAAGAAGAAAAAGAAAAGAAAATGAAGTAGAATAGCAACAGAAAAAGGTCACCGAAAACCTTTTTGCCGACCGAGCGGGTTACGTAACGTAGAGTCAACTACTTACTGCATAAGAATGACATTCGGCAGCTGGCCATCTGTTGGCTCGAAGTTCTGCGGCAACGCGTTACGCCACTGCTCTAGACGCCGATGGATTTCACTTAGCTTTTTCAGTTCGACTGACTTGCCCCGCGACCGGCCAATGTGATTTGGATGGTAAAAGAAGACCAGGAGGTCGCTGCTGATTTCGCATAGACTAGCAAGCTGCAGCGCCGCAGAACGAGTCTGCGAGGGGCGCTTAAAGGAGGCATCAAAGCCCGTGTCGGTCAAGGGTGACCACATGACCGCGTCCTCCTCGGGGCACGCATCGAAACGCGATATGTTGCAGGAGGCCTTTTGCAGCTGGGGCAGTCTGCCAAGGTAGTTTGACCAGCATTTGTCAAAGATAAAGCACCCCCAATAGGTGATTTTCCTGGCGTCGACTTCCTCATCAGACATGTGTTCTCTGTCCGTGCCGGTGACTTCAAGGTTCAATCCCATGTCCTGAGCCATGCGGAAGCTCATGCCGCTGTATACCCAACCCTGAGCCTCACGGCCACAGCCAGCCTCTCGTACGGACATGAGCCCCAGCGCTTGGACCGTCACGAGACGGGGTATCGCAAACTCGTCGTTCCCCAAGATCAACCGCTTGGCCTCTGCAAAGAAATGGTCCCCTTTGGTTGGAGCATCACCAGGTGTCTCAAAAGCGCCGGCCATGCTAGTGAAATGACACCCAAGAGCCAGAATTGCGTTCACCAATAAAGGCGAGCAGTATGGCGTTGCGCTACTGGAAGACACGCTGTCTCGTCCTCGTAGGAAGTCGCGGAGAAACAAGTTCTTGGACAAGACGGTGAAGTAAGTCAAGTGGTAGTTCAGGTACAAGTTGATCAAGTGGATGATGAGACCGGAATCAGCCGTGACCTGGGTCCAGGAAGTGACAGCATCATGGCTCGTCAGATGTTGTTTTGACGGAGGAGCCACCTGGCCAGGATCGGTGTGAAAGTCTCCGAGGTAGATGAGGGGAGACGTGCCGCCAATAAAGCGCACGGAGCCGTTCTCGAAGCGAAGTTCGCCCATCTTACGAGCGAGTTCCTCTTCGCCCTTGACGGCCATAAAGTCAATGTAATCTCCATCTTCCTCCTCGGGTGTCACTGCTCCGTCGTCCGAGTCTTGGTCGACCATTGCCTGAGCCACGGAGTCCAAGTCATGACACGAGCGGATCCTATTGACCAGGGACGACACATGATCCTCCGGGGCATTGAGAATGGCCTCGATGAGAACCCGCAGAGTGGCATCGCCAGTCTTCGAGCTGTCCGTCTTTTCTCGATAGACGCCTTTCCGGCGATGATCCGAGTCCGGGTCATAGGCGCATTCTGTGCCATACACACTGGCGCAAGCAGCGCAGGTGGGTAACGCGCCATCGCACTTGGACTTGCGTTTGCGGCACGCAACACATGCTGTGCTGACGCAACGGCGTTTTTGGCGAGCCAAATCGGCTCGCCGACGCGGCTTCTTGACACAGGCGGCAGAGCCACGGTTGCGCGTCACGTCATGGTCCGACGTGCTCGTCTGTGTGATAGGACCCTCTTGCAGTGCCATCTGCGGAAGGGCGCGTTGCTGGTTGCTGGCCATGCTGAGTTGAAGCAGCCGGTTATTCTGTATCGTCTCTGTCGTGAAGTTGAAGGGCTGCAGCCAGTCAGGGACTCAGGAGCAAAAGTAAGCTGTGCGAGACGAGCAATGGCGTTTTGTCGTTTCTCTCCAAAGTTGTCGGACCTCTGGCATGTTACACCGGGGGTTGATGTCGCATCATATCATGCCAGTGGTGATTCTCGGCTGCAAAGCGCGATGCAAAGGAGAAGGCCTGCTCTGTCGGAGCTGGTCCGAACAAACATGAACCAACGGCGCTCGGCGCACCAAGAGCTTGGCAAGGCAAGGTACTGTAGGTAGGTGTCTTTGGCCTGGAGTCTTGTCTCTTCTGCAACTCGCACTGGGTAGCAGTCTAGCAGATCGATGAAGACGGCTGCGCTAAATGGGGTAAGGCCGGTGCTGGTCACTGGTACAACATGGCACATTACAAGTTACTCCGTACAACAGACCGGACAGCCTAGGTACACGATATAAATGCTGCGGAACTCCGCCTCCAGCAAGGTACCTGGGTAGGTACACAAGACAAGGGCTGACGGCCCCTGCATGTGCGGGGAAATCACCGTCTCGTTCAACCTCGCTCGTCAACGACAGACAGACACCATACCTATGGCCTTGCGAGACTGATCCGGCAGCCAGACCAGGCAGACAACCCCGAACCCCTAAACTTTGAGTGCCGCCTCCAAGATCAGCTCGTACAACGGACGTTGACCCGGCCTCGTATGTTGCTTGCCGCCTCTTGATACATAGCCCAGCTATGTAAAGGCAGCTACATACATACATGATGGATCATGGATGCTCTCCATATTCCCACTGCCTACTCCGGAGTCCGTACAATAGGCAGCAAAGAGAGCATATCCCTCCTGCAAGACTGGTTTTATCCGCAAGTCACCCTGATCATAACATCCTGGCGTCCTCAGACTACCTAGGTACGGAGTACAGAGTATAATGATGTGAGTACATGAGCGTGCCAGCCGCTGCCATTCAGGAGAATGAAAGAATGATCTTTCGGCACTGTCCAAGCACGTTCCTCGATGCCAAGCTTTTACAGAGTCGTTATTGCTCCGAGAAGAACACAAAATAAACCTCCTTTTGGAGCATTGGCGCTACACAGGCCGATCCCGATGCGGATCCTACCGATCCACGCATCGACGAATGGGACGACACCGTACACACACATATACACACTGTATCTACATACCTACTTGTATGGTCCCGATAAGCAGTCATTTACATGTGATACCTCTCTCCCTTTGTGTTGCGGTTTCCCCCAAATCTCACATATCCATTGAATGAGACAGATAAGCAATCATGCTGTTATCACATCCGTGATGTGGCTGAACCATACCAGAGGCAAGCTGTACCTACCTACCTATTCAGAGGCGAGGCCAGAGAACCTGACGAGCCAATGAAAAAGGCTTGGCCAACCTGAACATGAAACATATATGTATTATGCGTTTCACTCCCTATGTCAATGGAGGAAATCAAGCATCAAGGACGTCGTTAACACCGAGAAAATTTAATCTAGCCATCGCGGCCGCTTGTCCCATCATCTTCCGAATGAAGCGATGGCTACGACTTCCTCGACTTTCTGCGAGATATGGCGTACACAATGCAATCGCGTATACACTTGCCACACAAAGTGCATCCTAAATCGTACATACATACATATACAGCACTGTTTAACCTACACGCCATGCCCAGTCTAGTGCTACCCATCATCTTCTCGACCACCCGCACATCATCTTCCGTCATCACACGACACAAGCGCCTGAAGCACCGTTCCGTTTCTCAGACAGAGAAACAAATGCCAGAACATCATTTCTCTTCCATAGTTTAACGGCGCCGCAGGTACCAGTTGTGGGCCAATTGACTCGTCAGATAGCCGAATGGCGTAGGAACCTCGGCCATGCCCTTTCGCGCCACGGGGTGACGAAGATAGATGGCAGCGCAAATGTTGGGATTGACTTCAAGATAGCGAGGGATAAAGGCAAAGGCAGACATGAAGGGTCGAGGCTTCCAGGGTGTCGCGTAGGGCTTGCTATCATCAACTGGGTTCTCTTCGTCGATTTTCAGCAGCGTGGCAAGCTTGCGCATCTCGTCACGCGAGAGCCGCGTATTGCCTATGATGCGAACGGCCTTTTCTTTCTGCTTTTCCGTAAGGCCCTCGAGGCCCTTGTCTAGCTGGCGCTGTAAATTGTAATCGGGTTTTGCGTTCCCCGTATCAGCCGCATCAGCCGGAGCCTCATTGCTCGGTGGTGGTGATGACGACGATGGAGAAGACGATTCGTCGGCCGTGGCCGGGTCGGGAGAGACGTCGTGGATGGAGACCTTCTCGAAGGTCTCGCGCATGACTTCGTGGTTCTGCATTTGAACCATCAGCTCTTTCATAAGCTGTTGCACATCAAGGGCGCTATCTTCGGAGTGCGACAAGAAGCGCTTGGCATCGGTGCGGAAGAGTCGCAATTGCTTCTTGTCTTTGACGGTGAGTTCCCGAGGGTTATTCTTGAGGATCCTCCTGACGTCCTTGAAAAGGAATTTCAGGGTGCGGTTGTTGAGTTTCCAGGCCTCCTCTGCTGACAGCTTCTCCGGTTCCGGTTCCGCAGTCTTTTCAGAAGACGTGGCCGCTTCTCCATCTGCCGCGGCGTTTTCTCCATCTGTCGAGGCAGTGGATTTGCTGAGTGCTGCCTTGTAAAGTGCCTCCGCCCTGTTCTTGCGGGCCTCCAAGTTTTCAGAGAGCCGTTTGTTCGCGTCGGGTGCCTTTTGCTGCCCTGTGCTGTACATGACTTTGTCAATGTCCACCTGGAACATGTCGCCAGGATTCAACTGATAGGATGGATGGACCATCTATCAGAGAGTGGTATTAGTGCATGTATATATACGTATATGCGTTGCGCTTTGTGTGTCCACTGCCCGACACTTTCACCATTACAGTCACCAAACCGAAGATTGATAGCGAATTGAGCTCACCTTCAGACCGTTGACCTTGACAGCTCCGTGAATGACGAATTGTCGTGCTTGTCGCACACTGCTGGCGAAAAGAGCGCGGAAAATAGCAGTATCCAATCTTCTCTCCAAGGGAGCGAATGTCATCTGCATATATGGCGTCATTTCGGTAAACCGATCCGACAATAGTTTGTTGACATCGCCAAATACTTGTCCCTTGCGTCTTGATGACCGCTCCCGCGTGCTAGGCTTTGGAGTTTTGGAGTACATGTCCGCGGATAGGTTCAGCGTGGACAAGCCGGAGCCTCGACCAGCAGCCTGCTCGGAACCGTCATGCGCCGCCAGATACTCGGGAGGCATTTCGACAGCAGAGAGTAGACGGCGCGAGAAAAGGCGAGTCCATTTCTTCTCGGGGATGTGTTCGCCGTGGTAGGCTCTCGTTTTCGACTTGGCAGCCCATTTCTGCTGAAAGAATGTCGGCGTGCCTCGGATCTGTGGCTCTCGTCCTACGTTGCGGTACAGGTTATATAGGTTGTATTTGTTCCATGACTGGCGCAATTTCTGTAAAGGGCAAAAGTTATGAGCACGATTGCCAGCAAATTGACCAGATGGATATGATTGGATATGATAATATGATGCAAAGCGTCACGCCGTGCATTTGTGCGCGGTGCATCAATTGAGGCGACAATGGCGAGGAAACGGGGGTCCGACACTTACCGGCCGATTGAGACTGAAAAACCTTTGAGGCTTACGCATCTTGGCCGAAGCTGCCCCCTTTGTGCGTCTGGTGGTGGCTGGACAAGATTGACGTCGTCGTATGCACTTCAGGAGAGCAGGGACGTGGTTGTCATCGGCGTCCGAAATTTTGGCGGACAGCTCGAGTTTGGCGGCGGCTTCGCGATCGGATTTTTCCAACCGCCGTTGATGTGTCAGCAGCCAAGCAAGGCACGAATTGCTTGGCGTGTGGGTGGTCGGAAAAGTGGATACCACTAAACGCGGTCACCATTGCACCAACTCGGGACGCGTCAAACTTACCCATCTACGGAGGATGTTTGGATGGTCTGGTCTCCCTCATATGATGCCTTTTGGAGATTGACTTTACAATCGAAGCAGAAAATACTCGATTTGACGACAGTTCATTTATACTGGCAGATAAAACGATGTCGACCTCGCTGGCTGCATCGTCATCCGTGACTTTGGCCCATAGCTCGCCCACTGGACTCCCGAAGCGCGCGACACCACACGATGTTGAGCCAGCGAAGTCGAGGCCAAAGCCAAAGCAAAAAGTTGCCGGACCCTTCATAGTCGAAGACGATGAATCAGACGATGACCTTCAGAGCCAGGACGCCACTCACATCTCAAAGAAACGCATGCTTGAACATCCTTCCGACACAGGTGCTGTTCCAACTGCCAACGAGGAGACAGGCACGAGTGATGGTGAGCTTGAGCCTCCGAAGATTCGGTCAGAGAGACTTTTGGATTTACCCGAGCTAGAGAATCTTCCTAGCTGGAAATCTGGGCAGTCATTGTTTTCCAGATCGATTGCCGAGAGCATTGCTCCTCTAAGCTACGTGGCCACAACATGTAGTGGCAAGTCGGCTACCGTTCGACAACGAAAAGCATCCGCTGTCGCTTCCTACGAGTCAATGGTGGCAGCTAGATCGCGAACTAAGGAAGGAAGGGCGAAGCGCAGCTACTACGGCATCGACATTCACGAATTGATCAATGATGCAACCACTGAGGCTGCCAACAAGCTGCAGACCACAAACCCTAGGGATGCTAATCGCCCCATAGTATCTGTCGAGGCCCAAATACCAAGCAAGAAACCCAAGAAGACCCTTCTATGGACTGAAAAGTATCGTGCAAGGAAATTTGTTGACCTTTGCGGTGACGATGGCACGAACCGACACGTGCTGCGATGGCTGAAGCGATGGGACCCCGTCGTGTTCCCGGGCCAGGCCAGATCAAAGCCCAAGATTGCGCGAAGGCCGGGTATCAATCAACAAGGGGAAGAGGAGAAGCCGCATCGCAAAATCCTGATGCTCACTGGGCCTCCCGGTTTGGGAAAGACGACGCTGGCCCATGTGTGTGCGAGGCAGGCGGGCTACGAAGTCCTTGAAGTGAACGCCAGTGATGACCGAAGTCGCGATGTGGTCAATAATCGAATACGCACCAGTCTCGGGACTGAAAGCGTCAAGAACGTCGCCAACAACAGGAACAGTGACGGGTCTCAAAAGACGGCCAAGCCAGTATGTGTTGTTGTCGATGAGGTGGACGGCGCAGTGTCTGGGTCGGGGGGGTCAGGGGAAGGCGGCTTCGTCAGGGCTATGATTGATCTGGTACTCACAGATCAAAAGAACTCTGCCGGTGCCGGGGCGTCGGGCTCTACATATGACGGAAATCGAAAGAAGAAGAAGAAGAAAGCAGGTGACGACTTCCGCCTGCTGCGGCCTCTGATCCTTATCTGCAACGATGTCTACCATCCATCTTTAAGACCTCTCCGGCAGTCAAACCTGGCGGAAATTATACACGTTGGTAAGCCATCTCTGGAGACTGTTGTCAGCAGGATCACGACAGTATTTGAAAAGGAAGGTATCCCTTGCGACAAGGACGCGGCAAGAAAGCTTTGTGAAGCAGCTTGGGGTATGACAAGTGGCATCGACGCAAGACGTGGCGCAGAGAGCACGGTCGAAGGCGATTTGCGCGGCGTCATGGTGGTAGGCGAGTGGGTTGCTGGGCGATTTAGAGCCTCTCCTGAGGCGGCCAACCAGCGGCTATCGCGCCAATGGATTGATGTCAATATCCTCGGCGATCTTGCCAGCGGTGCGGCCGGAGCAAGAGGTCTCGGGCGAGGAAACATTCGAGATATCGTCCAGCGACTATTTCTAGAAGGCGGGGGTTTTCCGAAACAGGCCATGAAGCTACACGCGACCGACAAGACACAACACGAACAGCCTCAAGCCGAACTAGGGTTCGGAGAACAGCAAAAGAAGTACGCCATGGAGCGACTGCGTCAAATGATTGATAGCAGCGGCGAAATCAGCACAATCATGACCCAGGTGTTTGCCGAATACCCCGACCGTGACTTCAACGATGACATTTACCTCACCAAACCGAATCTAGCATATGACTGGCTTCATTTTCACGATGCCTGCCAATCACGGCTCTATACAAGCCAGGACTGGGAGCTCGCCCCCTACTTGAGTCAACCCATCTTGGCCTGTCACCACCTCTTTGCCTCCCCCAAACGACACTACGGAGGCGGCACGGGGGGATTTGAGAGACGCTGGGACGGTGCTGGCCATGGCGCACAGAGGGGTACAGCCGAAGATGACAGCCCGCCGGTGCCCTTTTCCGGCCCCCGGGCAGACTACCAAGCTCGCGAGGCAGAGAAGCAGACGCGATCTCAGCTACAGGCGTTGCAGGCACAACTCAGCCCCACGCTCACACGATCATTCCGCAGTCCCGAGGACATAGCCACTGAGCTTCTCCCGTACTTGATGCGTCTCGTGTCTCCGGATGTGAAGCCCGTAGTCATTGGAGGCAGCCAAGGCTCAACAGCGAGCGTGCGCAAAGAGAGCGAAAAGATCATGGTGAAGAGGGCCAGTGAGGTGCTTGCCGACCTGGGCATCCAGTTGCAAAGGGGTAAAGTTGAGAGCGAAGGCGTAGGTGCGGGCAGACCGCAGTACGTCTACCGACTAGAACCGTATGTGAAAATCATCTCCCCCCCCTTCTCGAGCATTGTTAACCATGCCCCCCGGGCCCCTTCTCTCGTTCGTCATCTAACAATCCCTCATCAGCGATCTCGACTCTCTCTGTACATTCGAAACAAGCACACTTCCTCCCTCCCTCACACCAACTCGCTACGCCGTCCGCCAGGTCCTCGACCAAGAACTCACCCGAACCAAGGCTCTTCGCGCAAACACGGCCCGCCAAGCGCGTTTCCAAGCAGGCGCCACCCCAGGCGACATACAAGTCGCGCCGCAGCCATTTACCTACTCCGCCCCAGACCACGATAAACATAGGAGCCTTCTGGCTCAACAGCCGTTCCAAAAATACAAACTAGCCAGGGATGCCGCGACAATCGTCAAGAAAGATTTCTTTGGACGCATCATCGAGGCACGGCCGTTGGCGGAATTCGACCCCATAACCGGGGAAAAGAATGTACAGAAGGAAGAGAATAAGGTGTGGGTTACGTATCATGAGGGTTTGAATAATGCGGTGACAAAGCCGATTTCATACAAGGATTTTATGAGCGTGCTTTGAGTTTGACAAGGAGATTTGGGGTGGGGGTATCGGCCACTTGAGGGGTTTTTTTCCTCTATCAGAGTTTGGTATAGCATTCGAGGTGTGGTCGATGTAGATATAAATGGACGGGCGGCAGTGAGCGAATACAATGTAGACATGGATATGATTGATTAATGGACTTGAGTTTCGCGCATGATGATGTAGAAAGGGTGTAGTACATATGGACCTGTATATGCAGTTATATGTGCATCTATCTGTAGTCACGTACGTTTTGCGCTTACTTTTATGACTTCATTTTACATTCACAGCCACGTTTCGGGGTTTTTATTTGTATTCAATATTTCATGTATTATCATCGTCTTGACACCCATATCACTGCGCCCCGGCATAATGACCGGGTACTGCCATCTAAGTACGCACATAACCCATGAAGAACGAGATCCAGGAAACTTGCATCGTGTATACCTCCTACCTTACATGCCCACGTCCGCAGCTGTTTGTATATACTAGTTTCTCGACCCCTACAGCTTTGCACCCCCCGACCTCTGCGCAGGCGTCACGAGCGGATCGTAAACAGCCTGCGCCAAAGCATCGACAGGCGCCGACGCAGAATGCCCACCCAGAGCCCTCGCATCGACGAGACTAGGATTCAAATCCCGCACACTCGCACAGCCAAGCAGGCGCATATTCATCTCCATCTCGTCCTTGAGCAACTGCATAGCTCGCTCGACGCCCGGATGGCCATAGGCACTCATAGCATACAGAAAGGGGCGCCCGATGCCCACGCCCCTGGCCCCCAGGCACAGCGCCTTGAGGATATCTGTAGCGCGGCGCACACCACCGTCGATAAAAACATCGATTTGGTCCTCCAGGCCCTGGGCGCGGAGCAGGGGCATAGTCTCTGCGAGGATTTCAACGCCTGAGCGCGCCGTGTCGAGCTGTCTACCGCCATGGTTGGAGAGCACCACACCGCGGGCGCCGACCTGCACTGCGCGGAGGACATCTTCGACGCATTGCACGCCTTTGAGGATGATGGGCATCCGAGTGATGCTCTTGAACCAGGCCACGTCTTCCCAGCAGAGAGACGGGTCAATGAAGCCCGAGATGGCGCGAGCGGCGCCTTGTGAATTATCCGTCTCGTGGCCTGACTGGATGCTGCTGCCCTGCTCGGCGCTGAATTTGGAGCGCATGTCTTTTTCGCGGCGACCCAGCTGCGGGGCGTCAACTGTGATGAAGAGGCCCTTGCAGCCGCGCTTCTCGGCGTGCTGCACAATCTTGCGTGTGATTTCGCGGTCCTTGTTGACGTAGAGCTGTAGCCACTGTACTTGGTCTCCGCGGCGAGCGTCTACGATCTCGTCAAACGAGCAGGACGCCAGGGTTGGGATCATCTGTATGACGTTATGTGTGTGGGCAGCCCGCGTGAGGACTACTTCTCCTTCTGGATTTCCAAGTTTTCCCAGCGCAGTGGCCGTCACGTAAAACGGTATGGAGCACTTGGTTCCCAGCATGGTGGTGGAGAGGTCGATGTTTTCGACGTTGACGAGGACGCGCGGCCGGAACCATATCCGATGGAAGGCATTATGGTTCTCGCGCATGGTCTGGAAGGTTCAGCAGAGAACGAGAAATCACGAAAATAGAAGATGCGGGAGGGTGTAGTACAGCGGTAGGTAGGCACGCACAATCTCATCATCTGCTCCGCTGGAGTAGTATCCCCAGGCCGTCTTTTTCATGACCCTTCGCGCCACGGCCTCAAAGTCAAACATGTTATAGCACTGGGATAGCAGGGGTTTCTGCTCCACGCGCTGCAGACGCGCTGTCTCTTCTGGATCATCGGCCTTGACCTCCTTGGCCACGGTGTCCATGTCGACTTTACCGAGATGCTTGGACTTGTCGAGATACTTGTCCAAGGTATCCGGGGGGTGGATGGGATCGAACTCCTCCGTCGCATCTTTGCCCTGAAGTAGAGGTGTGAGTGACCTGACGAGTTTTGCAGTAAAATTATTGCAGCACTGAGCGAAATAAGAGGTTGCACTACACGTACGGCATGTTTGAGAATAACGCCAGACCCTCCAGGATGCTCTGTCAAGCGATACAGTAGGATCAGTAAGCCAGGGAGTCACGAGAAGCACAGAAGAGGTGCCGAAGCCGTCAGCGTCAACATACCGGGCAAGAAATCGGTCACGTCATAGGCATAGCCCTTAAGGAAGAGAAGTCAACTGCCATGCTCATATATATATATATATATATATATATATATATATATGTAGATATACATGTGTGCGCGCGTGCGAGTGTAAGATCACATAAACGCAGGAGGAGCACCATGTAAGAACGAAGTACATACATGAACAATAACCCAACACGAATTTTCATCGTTATGCTTCTCGATATCGCTCCCCTTCAACGCCATGATGATGGATATGTGGCAGCCTTGGCGTCGCAACCCGCACCCGACGTCAGTCGTCAGTGGTCAATGGTCGCAGTTTGTACAGAAGTTCCGTCCCAGGAAAGCCACCGTCACAACCCTCGTCGTTTGAAGAAGAAACTGGTCGAGATAGTCGATGTGAAGGTCAAGATGCAGAAAGATGAAAGGAGCTGGTCGCATGACGAGGTGGCAATGGCAAAGCGGCAGCTCGGCAGATATGCCGAGGCCATCCATCTCGATTCTCGGGCCAATAGATGGCCGAGGGAGACAGACATGTATGTATGTATGTATGTACCTACAACCTAGGTGGAGGTACTGTACATATGTACAGACCCTATGACGTCACCGCAACTCATCTATCATACATACATCTACAAACACCCAATCGAGAGCATCCAAGGAATGTAATTAGATATACTTGCCGAAACAATATCGCTATATGACTCCACCAATGTAAAACAATCTACAGCATGTCCGCGTAAACGCCCGCTATCCCGCCCTCCCGCCCTCCGCCTACAGCTGCCGATGCACGCTAGTTTTCATCTCGTATGTACACGTTTGTGTTCCTTTCGTCACATATACATGTTTGTTGTTCCCCTTGTCGCATATACACGTTTGTTGTTCCCCTACCACATACACATAATCGCTATGCCCTTCTTCGTATACACATATACACATGTTCATCTCCCCTCGCCACCTCGTCACTTCCACAAATGGAGGCCCGCCCACGGATCGTTCGCAGATTGCGTTTGAGAAGAAAGTGGACGCTGTTCGTGAGTCTGCTCGCCTTTTCCATTGTAATCCTGATAATGGAACGTCTGCTGAGGTCCTAGGGGGGGAGGACCCGGCGGAGGTGGTGGAGGCACGAACCCGGGCGGAACGTAGCCAGACTGCGGCTGCGGTGGTGCCTGCTGTTGATGTACCTGGGGATGAGGCTGGGCCTGGGGCTGTTGATGTTGGTATTGATTTTGCTGCGGTTGCGATTGTTGATGAGGTTGCTGGAGATGTGGTTGCGCCTGAGCCCCTACGTAGTTACCATACATCGGATGTGGCTTGTTCTGATGCGGCTGCTGCCCAAAGGAAGCTTGGTTTGGCGGCGGAGACTGTGGCATGTATCCGCCCCCAAAGGATGTCTGGCTCGCAGGCGGTGACGTCGGTCCCGTCGTAGGGCCATACTGAGAGGGATTGTATGTGGGCGGCGAAAAGGTGCTTGGCGGTGGCGGGCTCGAGTAGCCTGGATACTGAGCTTGGTGAGCCGGCGGCGAAGTCGGCACCTGGTATTGTTGCCCTTGGAACATGGTTTGCGGATATCGTGGCGATTGTCCCACTGCTGGTATTGCCGCCGGTGTCGCGGCCGATGTCGGGCGTCCGGTCGTCGGGGTCTGCGGCGTGGGCAGGGCTGGTGATTCTACGGTCATGCGACCCATTAGCTCTCGAAGTCGTTCTTGCTCCAGCTCTGCTTGCGAGCTTTTGCTTGCTGCCCGGTTCTCCTGAATTTGCTGGAGCAGCTGGGCACCCTCTGCCCTTCGATTGAGCACAAAAGTCTCCACGTTTTTCTGTAGGCTTTCGACCGTCTCCCGCGTGTCCGAATACCAAATCTTGGCGCCTTGCAATCCCGATTCCATGTCCAGGAACTCCTGATAGGCCCGCTTGTATTTCAGCATAACTGAAGATCGCTGTCGCTGTACGGCCTCATATTTGCTCTGCTCGGACCTGACCTGCTTGTCCTGCAGAAGATCGTTGAACTTGACTGTTAGCTCCTTCATCAGCTGCGACTGCTTGTGGATCGCCTGCAGCAATCGATTCTGGTGCGGTATGAATTTTTCCAGCTCCTGCTCAAACAACTGATTCTCATAATTTGCAATCGACTTCTTGTTCAGAATCAATACTTGTGAAATGTCGTCGTTGTGAACCTTGCAAAGCGAACATGTCAGCAAAAATTCTTTGGCTTGGGAGGGAAACCTTTTTGGAATTTGGTTCGGTACACTGGCACTGGTATTAATTCACCTTTTCTTTCAAGTCTTTCAGAACCTGATTTCGCTCGCGCTTGATGAGATTCAGTTTTTTCAGAATCTCTTCCACCTTGTTGATTTGGTCCTTGACGCTTGGTGCGCTCTCTCCAAAGTCAGTATCTAGCAGATTCGGCTCCGCTTCGAGAGAACTGATCGCATGGCTACCTCGAACATGTGCACGGGTAACAGCATTCTGGAATAGTTGATCTACTGTTCCTTCTTGAGCCGCCTGACGCATCTCATCGATTATGTTTTCATGTTGCCGAAGGCTCGTTGCAAGCTGGCCATCACTTTTCGCTGCCTCATCCAAGGCTTCCCGGTACTTTCGCACATCTGACCGCAGCGTGGTGGTCGAGCGAGCACTTGGTTGTTGGTTCCACTCGCCCTCGTAGGTTGCCCGCATTTTCTCGCAAGTTATCTCCTCCAAGTCCAACTGTTTGGAGATGTTGTCTAGCATCGCGACAATCGACTCCTTCTCCTCGCGCAACCGAGCAAATATCTCGGCAGGATTGTCATGATCAGCAACATCGCAACACCATTGCCGAAAATCTTCATCGGGCATGACGTCCGGCTCGAAGCCCCCCTTCAATATCTGCAGCGCGCCAGGCAAGCGCAGATAGTCCAAGCTGGCGGCCATTTCGCCGTTTGCTGCATCGACTTTCTCCGTTTCCGCTCTGATCAGCTTCGCCTTTTCTTCGTCGTACAGACTTGCTGACTCAGTGACCGCCAGTGGAACGATTTTGACGAAGAGGTCTGGGCCAGTAATTCGCTGCATGTCCAGTCCAGCGTACAGTTCGGTCACAGGGATAGCCTTGGATGCGGACATCTTCGCGATGGGCGCAAGGCTAGCTTCGGCAGGAACTACGTGATGGTAGATGTAGTCATTTTCTCTGACAGTCTCTCGAAGTTTATCTTGGACAGTAGACAAATGCCTTTTCGACATGTCGTGCAAGATACTACCGCAATCCGCACTGAGATTTGAATTGACTGGCACTGACGAGGGAAAACTGCGTGCTTGTCGTTCCGCTTCTTTGGCTAATGTCTCTGCCACCTGTAAGCGACCAATGGCAATCCCATGCTGCTTCGATTCGTTGTCAACGAGCGACTGGTAGTATTGGGCGATGGAGTCGAGCAAGTTGGCTTTGATCTACTTGTCCATACTTCAATTAGCACGAATCGCGTCAATCCTCCTGACATACACCATGCGTGACCCTTGGTAACAGAGCACGCTCACGGTTCTTAAGGCAACAGGATGCTGCGTACCTGGACCATGATCAACCAGACTTTCTCAAATATGGCCCTGTTGACGTTGTCCTGCACGCCTTCAATAGACTGTCCGTACAAATAACCTGCTTGAGACGCCAGCTTGGCGAGTAGTCCGGGCTTTTTCTGGTCAGCCACCTGTTTCTCTAAGAACACCTCTTGGGCCTGTGCCAGCATGATGCTGATCAACGATTTCACTGTTTCCCGGCTCAGATCAAATGACGGCGCGTGTAGGAAGTTCTCGTTGATATATGTGTACATGCCAGCGGACGCCTGGAGCGAGTGGTAGGCGACCTTGAGCAGAGCTTCCTCTCCACGATTCTGGTAGACTGCATAGCATGACAGCACAGCCGAAATATTAAAAATTACAGAGGCTTTCTCGAAGGCCAGAGAGTATTGAGTCGTCGGTTTCTGAGTGAATGCGTCAAACCTGATTCCACACACATGACATTGTTAGTTATAAGTGCGCCAGTCCTTCTTCCTTTTTGTTTCCGGGTCTTCAGGCTTCTTTTTTTGTCTTCGGTCTCGTATCATTCTTTGGGTGGAGAGGTTTGGAATTCGTACCATGTAAAGGCTATCTTGATGTGCTGTTCATCTACGGGGAACCGTAGGTCAAGAAGCTCCAGCTGGCCATAGTATCTGTACAGCATATCGCGCCCAGATGTGCTCTCCTTGCCCGCGCCACGCATATCCTGCCGTAATCGGTTCAAGGTAGCGCACTCTTCCGCATAGCGCTCGGGATCGTCTCCGTAGCTCTCCTTGATGTAGCTCTTGAGTGGTGCAATCCAATCCACCTCGTTTGTCGCCTTCATGGGCACCGAGATCATCGGAGAGTGAGACATGTTGCGGTGTCGATGACCCGTTCCGACGGGTGATCAAGTTGCTTGTGTGGGTAATTCCAACAGTGCCCTCGTAGAGACGATATGCGCAGCTCAGGCTGCGGCTCCTCGGATCTGACAGAGAAGCTCAAGAGGGTCAGCTTCCCGTCTATTTGTCTGGGATAATACGCCGGCTAGTATGCAGGAACAGAAGTTCCAGGAGCAGCTAATTACAGCAGAAAGCGGTCCTGCCAATCAGAAATCTCAGCAATCAGCAGGCTGACGGTGTCTAAAAGCTCAGCAACAATCGAGATCGCTCTTCAGGCGGTCAGCCAAAGCTCGCAGCGTCGCGAGTTACGGCGAAGTTGTACGATCGAGGTGGACTAAGTGCAGGTCCGTCGGGGACTATGGCGAGTAGCAGAGAACCTGGGGCGTTTGGCTGGATGGAAGGGCAGCGTTATTTGTCTGGTGAGTGAAATCGGAGGCCGGACGAGCTCGTTGAATGCAGATGCAGATGATGTGACATATGAAGCGGGGTGGTTATGCTTGCTGTCCGGGGTTGTGGAGGCAGACGGGAGGTGTGGTGGTCCAGCTTCCAGCTGGTGCGGGTGGTGTTTCGCAGGCAGCTGGCAGCTGGCCGCAATGGTTGGGCGCCAGTTGCCGCCTTCAGACCGGGGCGGGTCCCCGTCAACCACCACCGGATCCGATCCAATCAATATTACGATGCCAAGCCATCTCCAAGCTGGTTCACCATACGTCCTACATACCTTACAGATACCTGATATCTGTCATCCTTTCGTCCATTGTCCATCCCGCCCTCGGGACAGATTACTTGGCGATATCTATAGCCCGGCGCTTCGTTCGCGCCATACATACTCCTGCCAGTAGCCAAGGATCGCGAGACTGAACAGGGCACTTCACTCTGCTCTGGGGTACATTGTGATACGGCAGGTGTCGGCGATGAATGATCGTGAATGACGTGTGCTCCTTTTTAGCTTCCTCGGAGTGAATAGGTATAAACGTTACTCCTGGGTGTACTTTGCGTGTACATGTAGACCATCAACAAGAAAGAGAAAGATCGCGATTACATGTCAATCCAATGATGCTTCTTCCCACCGACTTGCACACACATATATGTAACACGAAAAACACAACTGACATCAAGAAAACAACAAAGCACGCACGGCATACACGGCATGCAGAATGATCGCCGAGCTTTCTCAAACCTCCCTCAATCCAGCCTTCGGCCTACCCTCATTGTAGTATGTGACCCATAGATCCTCCTCATCAGGTATACACACTTTCCGTGATAGCATTAACCTGCAAACCCCATTCCGCCATCTCAGCATCCTGCAAGAACTGCATCGGCATGCAGACCAAATGTCCTCTGACTTGCGACAGCTTCGCTCGTGCTTCCTCTGGGGGCATGAACTGATCGTAAATATGGCCAGCCTTGACGCCCCGGGGCGGGAGGTAGCGGTCGTAGTCGTCAAAGTTTTTGACTGAATTTGTTAGTCACGTACTCCAAATGAGGCCCAAAAAGAAATAGAGCAAGAGAATCACACGGAATATTGACAAAAAAACAAGGGGAAGAAATGAAAACTCACTATGGTCATCGGGATCCGCGTGGAATACGTTTCTGAAAATCTTAGTATTCTTCTCAGCATTCCCCATCCAGGTATCCCAGACCTCATCAGACAGCGGATCAGCCACAAATTCCCACGTGTCATCTTGATCAAAAACGTCGTTTTCGGGTTTCACGTTGGGTGGCTGGGCGTTCACGTCGTCCTTAGCATCTAGTTCTTGAGGGGGCAGCAGACCGAGATGCTCTCTCCAGACAAAGCGACGTAGAGTGGCGGCGTGGTAGCCGGCCTCGTAAGGCTTTCCGTCCATGGTGGTCTGGATCTTGCGCGTATCTTCCATGACGATACTTAGCTCGCTGTCATGATCGCCGAGCTGACTCCTGTCGTTCAGGTTGCTGGATCCGCAAATGACAATCCTGTCATCGGCGATGAGCAGCTTAGAGTGAACGTAGAGTTCTTCTTGAATCCAGTTCTTGATCTCAGACTCCTCGTCTTCGTGATGGTCCCATGGCTCGTCGTTCAAGTTGCGATCCTCCACCCTCATGGCATGGTGCGCGACCGTTGCTGATGACGTGACTTCCTCCTCAGGTTTCGCCTTCTCGAAAGTTTCCCGAGCCTTCATGGCGTCTTCGGCAGCCTTCTTTTGTGAGCTCGTCATGTTCTCCAGTCTCAGTTTCCTCTCCTCCCGAGTCGCCTTGAGCCTCAAGTGGCGAATATCACGGAAGCGGCTGGATCCTTCATCATCTGAGCTGCTGCTGTCATACCCATGAACACCGCTGGCCATGATTTCCTCAGCCTCAGCTCGCTGAACCTGTTGGTAGCTGATTCCTGTCTTCTTCTCAGCTTCACAAATGGCGTGAGTCTTGTTGAGGCGGTCGTAGGACCGCAAATTGAAGAAGAAGATGTGTTGCGTGGGATCCACGCCTTGCTTCTTGATTTGGCCAAAGATGGAATTCTCGCCACGACATATGGATTTGTACTGATAGTCCATGATGGCGCGCGTGCCAGAGGCAGCGTTCTCGCGGAGATCTCCGGCAAACCCGGGAATAGCGGGGATGACGACAATGATGCGGAACTTCCGACCCTCTTGCGCTGCGCGAACAACGGATTCGACCATTGCTTGGCCGATGGTGTTGTGGATTGGAGCTTGTTGGTCGCCTGTGGCCGTGATGAAGAACTGGTTCTCAATATAGACAAAGTGCTCGGCCTTGCGGATGATTTCGCTGTAGGCGTTCTGGATAGAGTGGTCCTTGAGAATGCCACTGGACCAGTCGGCACTCGATCGCACGATTTGGGCGCGAACGGTGCCCCTGTTGCCCAGGTTCTTGGTGCTTAGCGGTGACAGAGGATGCTTTATGTATTCTCCAACGGGATGGTCAGGCCGCTGTACACCAACCAAGTCCTCGTCTGCGCCCTCGCGACCCTCCAACATGATCCAGTCATAGCGTGGATCACGCTTGTACTTATCCCTCTTGATAAAGTTCCAGCGGAGAACGAAATGCTCGGCAATGTCGAAAACACAAGGGCCAATGACGGCCATGGAGACGTCGTGCCACGGCATGCGGCCATATTCGGCCTTGCTCAGTTCGTTCTGGTCCCAGTCCTCTACTTTTTTGAAGTCCATGATTCGGTTGTTGTTGAAGTCTTGGCCTGGCCAGATTTCTTCGGAAACACCCTCTGGATGCACATCAGCAAGAGGATGCTGTCGTGCGTCCCATCGGCCAAAGCACAGATCCAGTCCGCCGATGAAAGCCATGGCGTAGTCAATGACGATAAATTTTTCGTGGTGCGCCCAGTACACGGTCATGTCGGCAGCGTTCTCAAATACATTGTGATCCGGGTGCCTCATGACCCGGATGTTGCCGTGACCAGGCGTGCCCTCGGGACAAAGCGCATCGAGCGCATGCTTCGTGTGGCGAGAGTTGCAAGTCAAAGCCGCCTCAACTTCTTTGTAGACACTCACGTATATCTTGACACCAGCCTCGGCCTTCCTCTTGAGAATCTGATCCAGACGATATTCTTGCTTGTGGTACGGAGGCCGTCTCAGAAACAATTCCGGAGAGAGCCACCAATCGCATATATAGATGGATTCTTGGGCTTGTTCGAGCGCAACCGAGACGGCCCAAAAATAGTCACATCCGTCGACGTACCACTTGACGAGATTTCCTTCACGCTCAGGAAAATAAGACTCGAACCGATGAGATTGGCAAATCGCCGTGCGTTTCTCATCACAGCGCTGCTCGTGTTCTTCGTCATGGCGGTGGTCTCGGTTGAACTATTCTCAACAGCGTAAGTATAAAAAAGGTCACAAGCCTAAGTCGCCGATGGACAGAAATAAGAACGGATAAGGACTGTGTGACTAGACATACTAAATTACCAAGCTTTCCGATTTGATGTCTATCGAGTGAGAAACGTTAGTTGTTGCTCTTGTTTGTCTTGTCGCCCCACACTATGATGGAGCACATAGGCATTAGGAGGGAGGGAGGGACAAGCTGCTGCGTCAAACCAACTTTCTATTAATTAATGCAACTTTGGCGTCGTGAAGCTTTGATTCGTGAAGCTTTTCTTTGAGGTCGTCCATGAGGCCCATAAAGCCACCGTGACCGCCATCCGCCTTGCCTTCAGGCGCATCCCCAGTCCGCGACATGTTGTATTTGCGCAAGTACAGGCGGAGTGACGATTGTGGGGAAGCACGAGCAAGCTGATCGTTGGCTTGTTTCGGGTTGCTGATCAAAGCCAAGTCGTGAGAGATGTTGGGCAGAGACTACGGAGTAGGCCATGGAACCAGTGATGGGAGAAACACCCGAGAGCTTCATTTTTCCAAGGATCAGAATGCCGGTCACTTTGCGACTGTGACGTCACCAGCCATGGCTGCACTGCGCGTTCCGCATTCCAGCTCCCAGCTGCCAACTTGCGCAGCCGGCTCAATTCGCGGCTATGTACAGCTGCGAACCCCGCACTGCGCAGTTCAGACTCCACACGTCGTCCGCGTCCGTTTCAATCTCCGTCTTGGTGCAGGGGTATCGAGTTAAGCCTCTTCTTACCTACCTGGTATTTGTGCGACTCCCAACAGCTCTGCTTCACCAACAACTATAACTCCAACTTCCTTCGTTTTTGATTCGAGTCCAAGAGAGACAATTTCTCATCATGTCGGCCCCCATAATCCCCCCTGGTGGCACCATCGTGCAGACCTTCAAACAGTCATTTGTCGATGTCCCTCTTGACGCCGACAAGGGCAATGCCGTTGCTACTACCCAGTTCCTCGATGCAGTTGAGTCTCTGGCCACCATCTTTGGTACGTTCTATGGGGCAACGAATAGCATCTTCTATCATGGTATCGGCGCGCTCTAACATGATTGCTTCTTCTTCTTTAGATGTCATGGGTCCTGTTGCCTTCTCCCCCGTCAAGGCCGACATGCTTGGTAACGTGAAGGCAAGTATCATTTGCCTTCTCTTTCCCTCTCTCGCAACTAGCTTTGCTTCGCGTATTGATTCAATAAGAGTCTTGACGCATCAAATGTTCTATTCGGACGATATCTGAATTCTTCTCCAATCAGAAATTGCGTGAGAGACAACTTGCCGCGCCCGCCGAATCGGAGAACCTCCAAGACCTCTGCCGAAACGAACTTAGAACAAAGAAGCATACTGCCACAGAGGGTCTTCTCTGGCTGGTCCGGTACGAAGTCACCTGATATCTTCTCGAAGAGATTCGCCAATTGAACTTACTTTCCTGCCACTCACAATTATTAAAAAACTAACAATCTTTGTTATTTGCAGCGGCCTGGATTTCACCTGCAGTGCGCTAAGCTCCAACCTCGCCGACACCAACCAAGAACTTTCCGCCTCTTTTCGCGCCGCCTACACTCACACCCTGAAGCCCTTCCATAGCTTCATCGTCAAGCCCATCTTCACCGTTGCCATGAGCGGATGCCCTTACCGGAAAGACTTCTACGACAAGCTTGGATCGGATCTCACCAAGGTCCAGCAAGAAATGCGCGTGTATCTGGCCGCTCTGGAGAAGATTGTCGCCATTCTGAAGGGCTTCCTTGACAAGGAAGGCAAGTGGTAGAAATCGGAGCTGTGGGCTGCTTGGAACGTGTGAGCTTTAAGACAGAATAGAAGCCAAGCTACACATTCGTGCCGTGATGAAATGACTCTGGCTGTTTTTTTTGTTTTTTTTTGGCGCAGCTTGCACTTTCCACAAAAAGTTGGGAAACCCCGATGCCCTTTTTTTTTGCGATCTCTTCATTCCTCTGTTCATTGCTCTTCTGCCTTTGGTGTCTTCTTTATAAGCAGCACCAAGCTCCAGAAAATATTCCTCCGCTGAACCCATGTCAAATCTAACTTGCCCTCTCGTAGCGCCTCATTTCTATTTCTACCTAGCATAGGCACCTAAAACGTCCTCCGGCGACGGCGCCCCCTTGTGACCGATTTGTCCTACGCTCCGTTCGAACTTCGGATTAAGTCTCCCAAACCCCACATAGTCCACATGTACACTACCTCCTGGTGAAGCCCCAATCGATTATGTACATAGGTACCTTGACGCTTTACTCCGTAGTAGTCGGTGAGCGTTCCAAGTGTCCATGGCCCGCGCTCCAATATCAGCGGTGACACCCGGCGCGCCGTTTCTGTTGAAGCCGCTTGGGCTCATGGCTCAAAGCCAAAGTCGTATGCTTTTCGTACGGACTTTACAGAGAGAAGTCTTCTTGGTTCTTAGATGATCGAATAGTTTTCCAACTTATGAGCCATTATAGACTATAATTTAGGACACAAAAACTGCGTGATCGGAAGCCATATGCCATCTAAGTGAGGAGCGAGTTCCTACCTATGTTGTTGTAACTTGTCGCAGCCTGGTTGTACATACAGTAGGTAGGTAGGGGCCAGGGTCGGCGTACGGAGTACTTGTACAGAACATGCCGGAGTAGGTACCTAACCTAGCCCGGAGTTTAGCGCGGCGAAGCCGGACATTCGGGCGCTACTGGCACCCGTTGAAACTTGAGAGAAACGCACGATTTAACACATTTTATCAACACTTTGCTTCGGAGTCCGTTTGATGTGTATTACGTTATACACCCAGCCATTCTCATCCAACAGAAAGATACTCATCTATTAAACAATACTGTCTATGATAAAATGAAAGTAAAATGAAAGGAATGCTCATGGAAACGGCGTGCTGGTTGTGCCCAGCTCGTTCCCGAATTTTAATATGTGATAGGAACGCTCGGCTCAGATTATTGTTCCAAGTACTGTATCCGCCTTTCCCCATAGTCATTGCATCTTAATATAATCCGTCTTTTGCTGGCATCATTGTGCCTCATTGTGCCTCGTCATCATCTTCGTTACATACTCTCAACCATACCAGCCTGCTCGTCAAGAATCGAATCCAATACAGGTAGGTTGGTGTGATGTGAAATTGCTTTTCAGTCTCGTGTCCCTATCGCACAGATCTTGACCTGACCCATAGGTATCGTGGTCTTCTGAATCGCGATCTGCTTACGCGCTTTGATCCCATCGACTTCTCATCAGTCTCGCAACTTCGGCCCAGCCATTGAGCGATGCTATCTGTTGCTTTTCCATATTCCACCAAGACACTTTCTTTTGGCGTCATGGGCGGGGGCTTGTCCCAGGCGTGTCCCTCCCCCTCTACAATACGAACATTATATGGCAGATTCAGATTCTCTAATCGCTCGACGAATCGGATGCCTTCGGCAAGTAACATGTCGTACTCGCAAAGAACCATGTGAAGATGCGGCAGCTTCTTTAATATTTCATCCGGCACCAGTCCAGGCGACATTCTGGGATCAGTGCGCTGGTCGCGTGGAATTGTTGGATAGAAATACGAAGCGTCAATCAAGTCCGTCATTCCGGGGGAAAGAGTTCGTTCCGGTCGGAGACAGCTTTGGCGTTTTCCGGGCCGCGAAATCGTCACGTCCAATGTTGGATAGAATAGAATCAAACCAAGAATAGAAGGCGGACGGCTTGGTAGTTTATAGTCCCATCGTGACGGATCTTGTAAAACAATCCAGCTCGTCAACGCATTCGTTGCCCCTGCGGAGAAGCCAGACAAGGTGATACGGTCTGGGTCGATTCCAAACTCAGATGCTCGTGATGCTATTTGAACAATGGCATCTACACAATCCTCCATTGGCGTGGGAAATGGGTAGCTCGGAGCCAGTCTATAGTTGACTGTGAAGACGACGGCATCGACATTGCCGAGAACCGTCCCTGCCCATCGAGCATCATCTGTGCCTTGACCCAAAATCCATCCCCCACCGTGCAGATTTATGACAGCAGCGCGCGGCCCAATTGATATACGGGACGGATTCCAAACCTCCACTTTAATCTTCTGCTTCCCTTTCGAGCATGACAATGTTGAGTCCAGCCATATTTCTCGGGAAGGGTATGGTGCCGCGGGTTCCGACCTATTGTGGATGCTGAAGCCCAAGCTGGCGGCATAGCGAACCGCCTGTGCTTTGGCGTTGAGATACCATCTTGAATTTGACTCGAGAGGGTTATCGTAATCGTCGCTAACATCCGAGGCTGTCGCATCAGATGCCGCCCCGGTGAGGGCAGATGGCGCCGTGAATGTTGCTGGAGCCGAAACGGTCTCGCTGGAGGTCAAGCTGCGTTTTAGTGCATCGATACGGCCATGACGGCCTTGAGGCCGGTCGACAGAATATGAAATCGTCTGATCGAGCTCCGGGGGCCGCAAACTGCCGATGTGGGAGTCAATGAGAATCTCGGGCTTTCTGTCCATTCTTCGCGTATGTAGGGCGGTCTGACCAATTTTACAGATCGTCCAGCCGGGCGACGGACTTCCAAAAATACAGTGAAAGCGGTAAGAGGAAGATCTTAAGCCAGCCGGTGTGCCCAGAGTGGTTTGGCGGAACGGCGGCAGTTATTTGTTCTGTTGCGAGTCCAATTCGAAGATGGGGTTTAAAGTGGACTTGAGTTAGCCGACTAGCTGATGAAAGGCGACGGCCGAATACGATAGGTACATACACACCTACTCCGTAAGCCGAGCCGCCGCAAGGCTGGACTAGGGGACTTGCTAGGCTGAGACGAGAATTGTCCAATTCATGCCAATTTTGTCGCCAAAATTCTGCGCTATGACTAGAGGCACGAGGGCGGAGAAAGCTACCCCGTCCGAACTTCATGAGGAAAGGAATGATGATGCCATTCGCAGGAGAGTAGGTAAAGGTATTGCAAGCGACGAGCGTTCAACACAGTGACACAGTGACGCTCCGTAGCGGCCGCTGCACCTTCCCGATCAATTGGTTGCTGACGTCACCCACTGTGAGCGCCTCTGACGTAGGTACCTATGTGACGGTACGTCTGGGCCGTATAGGTACCTACGTCGTCGAGACTGCATCCTGCGTCATTACGTTCTGGTTTAAAATCAAGGCAAGCCATGATTAATGCACCAGCCTGCACTCGGCCCACTAATCGGGGCGGGCGGGCCAGTCGGAGACCCGGCCGGTCCGAGAGCAAGGCAGGCCCTGTTGCCGCTTTCCTGCTGCTTCGCTGTTGTCGCTGTTGTCGCTGTTGCCGTCGGCAGTCCGCTGATATGTCCGGCAAGTTACAATACCTGTGCAGTAGCCAATCGCACGCGCGCTTGTACTGGCATTACTGAGTACCTAGGTAGTGCTTCACGCTCACTGACGTCCATCGGAGTATGTATGTATCCCAGTTTTGCGCAAGTCCTATTAAAGCGTCGGGCAGGCGACCTCGTCGGTGGCTTCTCCGCACCTTCTCTGGCTCCTGGTCCTGTCCTGCCAATTTTTCTCTCCTTTCACGTGTCCCTACTGCGTTTGCTACGCGCTTTATCGGTCTGGTAGACACTAGAGTGCAAATTCCACGGACCCCAGCGACGCCGTCTCGTCTCGTCTCGCTACAAATTCACCAATCCGATACCTCGAGCCGCCGGACAGAGAGCATTGACGACGCGCGGAATCTTACTTACTTCCAAACTGCTTGAGGACTCATATCGTGCAGCTGTGTCAGTGCCCGTGCCCGCTCTTCTGAAGCAATTCCCTGTCAACAACCGGCGGCAGGCAAGAGGGACCCCCACCCACGATCAACAATATCAAAACCTCACATCATTTTCCATCACCGCCGCAGGCACGAGAGACAGCATGCCTAGCACATCTGGTGTTTTCGGGCCCGTTGCATCTGCCTTCGGCCTAGCAAGGTCTAGCAGTCGTGCTTCCAGTCCGCAGAAAAATGGCGATGTCACAGACGCGACTTACACGGCAGACTGGACAAATTCCTCCCAATCGGGCATCGCAAGTCCAGTGTCGAATCAACCTTCACCCCCGACCCCGAGAAGCCCAGTCTTGTCGAGAAGTGCCTTCGGTAGTCGCAAGCGCCTTTCCACCATGAACGACAGTGGTTCTGATGTCACCAAGGGCTCCGGTCCACTCAACCTTGAGCGGCTCGGTCTGGCCAACTATCGCGCAGAACTCGACAGGCTCAATCAAGGGTCACAACGATCCAGTTTGGAAAAGAGTCGAGACTCGGGTCGTTCCAGCATGGAGAGCGGTCGTACGAGTATGAGTGCCGATTGGCCTACCCATCCGTACGAGCTCAACACTATCGCTGAATTGGACAAACTTCCCCTGGGCACCGAAGTCAACTTTCGCGCTCGAATTGCAACTCAGCGCCAAATGTCCAAGAAGTTGGACTTTCTTCTCTTCCGCGATCAGACGCACACTGTCCAAGGCGTCCTGTCGAGGGAATACCTCGATATGGTGCGATGGGTCGAGAAACTACACTCCGAGTCCTTAGTACAGGTCCACGGTGTTCTCAAGACACCTCCCGAGCTGGTCCGCTCCGCCACACACTCCGGTGTCGAAGTCGAGGTTTTCACCATTCATTTGGTCAATGCCGCTCACGGCGCACCGTTTACCAACTACAAGCCTCCCGAAACTTTGCGTAATCGCCTGACGTCACGAATCCTCGATCTTCGCCATCCTTCAAATCAAGCTTTGTTCCGTATTCGCTCTCTGGTTACGCGCCAGTTTCGGCAAACGCTTGATGAACACGGGTTTGTTGAGATCAACACTCCTAAGCTGCAACCCTCTGCCACAGAAAGCGGCGCCGCTGTGTTCAAGGTGAACTATTTCGGCCGCAACGCCTTCTTAGCTCAGAGTCCACAATTAGCCAAGCAAATGTCTGTATCGGCGGATTTTGGTCGTGTCTTTGAAGTCGGGCCTGTTTTTCGCGCTGAGAATTCTAATACCCATCGCCATCTTACCGAGTACACTGGACTCGACATCGAAATGGCGATTCAGCACGACTATCATGAGGTGCTCGATGTGATTGATGAATTCCTCAAATCTGTCTTCACTGCCGTCTACGCAATGCCCGAGGTCAAAGAAGTGCAGAAACGATGGCCCAGCAAAGAATTCAAGTGGTTGCAAGAGACGCTGATTCTCAACTTCGAGGATGGCGTCAAGATGCTGCGTGCCGACGGTCGCGACGTTCCCATGGAGGATCTATCGACTCCCGATGAGATCCGTCTAGGCGAGCTGGTGCGAGAAAAGTACGGGACAGACTACTACGTTCTCGACAAGTTCCCAGCTAGTGCGCGGCCATTCTATACCCTTAAAGATGCCGAAGACCCATTCTGGACGAGATCGTTTGACATCTTTATTCGCGGTCAAGAAATTTGCTCGGGCGGCCAGCGTATCAATGATGCTACGGAGTTACGCGACAGCATGCGAGTTGCAGGCATATCTGAAGAAGGCATGGAGGACTATCTTGCTGCATTTGACCTCGGCGCCCCTCCACATGCTGGTGCTGGTCTTGGTCTGGAGCGCATTGTTGCCTGGATGCTGGAGCTTGGCGACGTTCGATACGCTTCCTTATTCCACCGCGACCCAAAGTCCCTCCCTGAACGGCCTCCCGGTCTGCCTCATCCCGAAGCAGACACAACGAAGCCTCTTCGGGATGGTGAAATGCCTCCTGTGGAAAAGCTGATTGCCAATTACGGCGATGCTTCCAACACCTCTTGGCTCGACGAGCGTTTCCAAATATGGAGGCATGCTTCTGGCGCCGCGATTGGCTACGTCAAACAAGACAAGTTTGCCATGGTCACTGGTGATCCTCTCTGCGACGCCAGCCAGTACAAGGAGGTCTGCTCAGCATTCCTCAAGGCTGTCATATCGGAAATGAAACTTACCCCAGTGTGGATGTTGGTCTCTTACGATGTTCAAAAGATTCTCGCCCAACAGATGCGCTGGCGTACCCTGTCCTGCACCGAAGAGCAACGGGTTGACGCTAATAAGCACCACAACACCAATGGTGGCGGTCCCAAGGCCCGCCGCGTTGAAAGGGAGGGGGTCAAGATCCACGAAGTCAAGCCCGATGCCGACTTTAGGAAGCGTGCCGATGAGGCGATTTTATCTTGGAAAGCCAATCGCAAGGGCAAGCAAATACACCTAACCGAGGTTCGCCCGTGGGTCGATCCGGAACATCGTCGATACTATGCTGCTGAGAAGGACGGCAAGGTCCTGGCCATGGTTGTGTTGGCTAAGCTGTCCCCTAAGCACGGATGGCAAGTCAAATGGGCCTTGGACTTTCCCGGGTCTGTCAATGGGGCTATTGAGGTCCTCATCGAGTACACATTATCTACCGTCAGTGGCCAGGTGACTTTCGGCGTCGGTGTCTCCGAGAAGATGACGCCCGGAGAGCATCTTAATGGCCTCCGAGCCAGGTTCCTAGCGACCACATACGCATCAATCGTGGAAAGCCTTGGTCTCCGCCGCAAGGCCGGATTTCGAAGCAAGTTTGGCGCTTTGGGTGAAGAGGTCTACATCTGTTATCCCAAGCACGGCTTCGGCATTCGCGATATCCAGCAAATCATCAAGTTTTTCCAGGACTAAACTTGTGGTTGAAGATATAGAACATAACGATTATACGTCATGACTGACGCGCTTTCTAAAAGTCAAGGCTGGCCTTTCTTTTCCTAATTTTCTGTTTTACTGCGGCAATATGTTATGAGCTTGGGATACCATGTGCTGGAAGGATTTAGAACAAAACAATAAGTGGACGGCATCGTTGATGGGAAGATGATATAATGAGAATCAAGGGGGAAGAAATCGAGTTGCGATGCCACTGTAGAGGGTACATTTGCAGGCATGGATGCCGGCCGATGGGGGGATACAGGGCGACTTATTATCTCGTCGCGTTTGCGGGGTTTTATGCATGGATGAGAAGTTAGAACTCACCCCGTCATTTTCTTCAACTACCAGTAGATACCATTATACACAGTACTAATTATAAAGCCAGTTGATTTACAAGGATATCAAGTGAAGCCTTTTCGTAGCGTGCTAGCAATGTCCACGCCTAAAAAATGCGAGGGTCGAAGAAGGTAAGAGCGTGATGACAGCTGCACAACAAAATCCACGTACATACTCACTTAATAAGTTGATTGACGGGACGATTTGCCATAACAAGTACAGGACTTAGGTACGTGGCGTGCACCATGTACAGAAACGGTAGAAAACCGAGATGCGACGATGCAATGTCTTATGCAAAGAACATTGCCAACAAGAGATGTCTGACTACCAGCCTTTTCTGGGCCGTACCATCATGGTCTCGCGATAGCTTCATTGTCGGCGCTTGCAGAGGCAGGGTGGTCATGAGTTGCGACCACTGATTTGTGCTGTAATGTGTACATACCCCTCCCTACATGCCCCGCGATATCATGCGATATATGCGAGTTATCCTTCAGCTTCTACTCTGGTCGCGCCACGACTCGACGCAGGAAAGCTTCCGCCTCCCCTCATACTTACATACCTGTTAGTTTTCGCAAGAGTCCTCTTGGCTTTCTTTTGAGACACATGCAGAGTGAACACGTACATGCCATGCCGTTCATGACTTAAGAGGGAGGGGTGATACGAGACACAGCGAATCCGGGGGGGGGCTGAGTCGACTCGTAAATAAAATCAGTCCAGGTAACTTATTCTATGTATCATCTATGTAGGTTTATATGTATTTTTACCCGTCTATATCTATACATGAAATCATATCTGCATTTGCTTGCTTGAAATCAAATATGAGCTTCATCTGGCTCCCGAGATGAAAATGCATGTCTCGCCGCCTATGCTCATGTGGGAGATCCCAAATCCAACTATGTATATTGTACAAGAAGTTTATAGCCCATCCTGAAAAACAGCAGAGCAATAAGCAAGCCATAAAAGGCACCAATATGAGGTAGGTAAGCACGTTGCTCCTCAACCGAGTTGGCCGAGTCTTCCCGGTGGGGCAAATCTCACCCGCTCAACAACGCAACAACGCCGCGTTATATATCTACCACGTACTGACAATTAGTCAAACACGTCGGTGAGATACCTCTCATTCCGCTGCTTGTCGAACCACTCCTTGCTAGCCTCGTCAGTAGGTTCACGTCCGTTCTTCTTCTTGCCCGCCGCCTTGAACATATCGCGAAAGACAGTCTCCACCGCCGTGCCGACGTGCTTGCTGCCGCAGACGTAAATCCGGGCGCCTTTGTCCCAAAGATCCATCACGGCGTCGCCATCGTGGGACAGCCTGTGCTGGACGTACTTGCAGCCCTGAGACGCCTCGGGTGCTCTGGAATAAGCACGACGGACTTCAACCGCCCCGAGTGCCTCCCACTTTGAAAACTCGTCGGCGTACAAGTCGTCCGTGTTGGGTGACCGGCAGCCAAAGAACAGCAAGGCGGGGGCTACTTTCTTGCCAGCGGCTATCATGGTGGCGCGCTCTTGCACGAAGCCCCGAAAGGGGGCCAGGCCCGACCCTGCCGCAATGCAAATGATGGGCGTGTTTTCGGCGTCGGCCGGCAGATGGAATGCTTGCGATGGTCGGACTGCCACATGGAGGCGCTCACCGGCCGTCAGCGAGGACAGGTAGTTGCTGGCGACGCCGTAGTATGGGCCCTGTCCGGAGAAGGCAGGCTGCTCCAGGACGGAGTACGTGAGCGATAGTCGGGAGCTGTCGGCCAGGGGAGACGATGAGATGGAGCTGGAAACATGCTCGGTTAGCGACGGATCAAGATCATGGTGTACATGGTCACTGCTAAAAGGCTGATGATACCACACAGTTCACCTCGCGGTTTACCAAAAGTGAACCACATGGGTCATCACCACTTGGCTAGGTATGTAGATGTAGCTCCCACTGGAGCTCGAGGCGTTGAAACATTCAAGAAGACAA